>JABCKH010007654.1:0-59991 GCA_018851285.1 Lyophyllum semitale | reverse complement strand
CTGCAGAAGTTCGGAGGATCGAACGATAAACGACTCAAGGAACGTGTGACAAGATGTGACTAAACGAAACTGCCGAGTGTTGCCGCTGCAGGGATCAGTCTGAACGCGAATGCCACGCGACCAGATTCATGTACCCGATTCTGTGATCGACCACCCCTTGACAAAACGACGTGATGTGACATGCCAAAATTAGTCGCCGTGGACGGCGGCTATACTGTGACTCAGTTGGGAAATCTTACGTCAGGTTGTGCCTGGATCTAAAAACCCCAATCGAAGTATGCCTCTACGGCCGCAAGTGTGCGGTACAAATTTCCTTATTGGTGTTTTCTTTTGGGGTCCTGTCCAGGTCCTGTCATATCTCATGGAAGCAGCGTGGAGATTGTCGCTTTGTCGCTTCTGTTTTTCCCTCCATCAGCCTCCATCAGCCTCCGTCGCTGTTCTATTTGGATCACTCAAGTCGTCGGAATCACGGCAAGACACGGCAAAAAACATGCGTCCTGTATCACTATCACTACTATCACTTATAAAGTGCTATCGAATTGTGGACCCATCATTCTCATGATTCATCGTCGTCCCACATCACGTACGGGTGAGCGTTCTCCAGCGTTCGTGTCTTTCAATATCGACTGATAAGCCGTTCATAGCCCAATGCGAGTGATACTTTTTCTGTCAACGGTCCTTTGCTTGCTTGCTTCAGCAGTCACAGCTAGCTATGTGGGTTCCCCGTCCATCAACGTTAGACAATACGATGCTGGAAAGATAAAACCCAAAGTCTTCATAATTTCCATGGTGCGTTAACACACTCGTTGATTTCCGCGGTTGTATGTAAGACTCACATCTCTTGGACCTAGTTCGCCTCTGAGGGAGAGACTTGGTACCACATTCCTGAATTCAACGTCCTCGCCCATAACATCACAGTTATCGGATTCTCTCCCCTTTTCCCCGACGCTCATTGCACAACAGACGGATCTATCTGCCAATTGACCACGGGTGAGGCCGAGATCAACGCCGCCACAACCATCACTTCACTCCTCTTTTCACCATCGTTCGATTTGACCAGCACCTATTTCATGATTGCCGGCGTCGCTGGTGTTGATCCCAAACATGCCACTACCGGGTCCGTGACCTTTGCCCGCTTTGCCGTACAGGTCGCACTGCAATACGAGTTCGATTCTCGCGAGAAACCTGAAAAGTTCTCGACAGGCTATGTACCGCAGGGTTCGTTTGCTCCCAACGAATTTCCTCGACAGCTTTACGGGACAGAGGTTTTCGAGGTCAACGACGCGCTTCGCAAGCTTGCTGTTGGCTTTGCAAGGAGGGCAAAGCTGAACGACACAAAAGCAGCACAGGCCTACCGCAAAAATTATGCCAGAACTGCAGCGTTTGCAGCAGGTGCGGCCGCTCCCTCAGTCGTTGAGTGCGACACCGCGACTTCCGATGTTTACTGGTCCGGTGCAATTCTCGGCGAAGCGTTCGAAAATACCACGTCGCTGTTCACGAACGGTACAGCTGTTTATTGCACGACGCAGCAAGAGGACAATGCCATTCTCGAGGTGCTCCTGCGTGGCGCAGTACATGGCCTTGTCGACTTTTCGCGTATCATCATCATGCGCACGGCGTCGGACTTCGACAGACCTTTCAAAGGTCAGAGCGCGGCGGACAACCTATTTGCAGATCCAGGAGGCTTCGAACCTTCCATTCTCAACCTCTATCTCGCAGGCGTCGAGGTCATTCATGGAATCCTCTCTGGGTGGCAGATAACATTCGAACGTGGGGTTAAGCCGTCCAATTATGTGGGGGATATATATGGAACCCTGGGAGGGACACCGGACTTTGGGCCAGGAAGCATTTTTGGAGGAAAGCCTGCTATATCGGGAAGATCTCTCCGCAGGAGGGGGCGGAGGGGATGATACACTTACAGGAACTACCATTGAAGCACGCTCTGTGACAATGTTAACTGGACGACGATAGCATTCCGCCATTCCGTTCTACTTGTTACTACTACACCCTCGTTAGCATCAGTAACTTATAATCAAACCATATCTAGGAGTAAACCGCACCTGGCATTTCGTTCATCCTTCTCTTCTTGACGAGCGAGACGAATCCTATTGTGGGAGCACGGTTGGATGATCCCAAGATGACATATTTGGTAGTTATAGGCACTTGTTCCTCGCCGATAGCACTCTGAGTGTTGTCGCTTTCTCTGCGTCGGTCATCTGCTCCCAGTTGGCGATCCTTGACAAGGTCTGATAAGTGGACATGTGTAAGTCTTTCCTTACAGGAGACAAAGCAGGGTCTTGTTAACTACTCACTCCATCACCATTAACCACGACAGGACCAAGGGCATTGAGCTTCACCGTCGAGTTTTCTGTTTCAAGATTGAACTTGCCAGTCGGCGCATCTTCGTTGGAAGATGTTATAGCGGGTATGTGATATTCCTGGGTACCTTCAGTCATTAGATGTGCGATATCGATGATGAGGTAGACTGGGGGTAAATAGTGGGTGACGAATTTAGGCACTCGTCAACTATCGTCCATAACAGGTCATAAGCTTCAGGCTCAAGCTCAAGCTTCAAATATTAAATTTCTTAGGATTCCCATTGATTATTTTCCTTACGAGTAAGAGAGTTCCTAACTTCCTAATTGAAGGAAACTGTCTTTCCCCTCACCCATCAGCATCTCAACGACAGCGCAACTCGAGAAACCTATCAAGTATCGCGGAAGCGATGTTCAGTTGTTTAAAAGTCGGTATTAATCTTTGCTTCATGAAGAAGAGACGTTGTCTTGGCAGAGCGGGGACGGATAGTGCATGCGAATGGTTTCGGGTGACTGTACAACATCACTGGCTTGCGTCGGAATGGTGTAACGATCAACGTACCGGACAAAACCGCTAGTAACATGCAATTCAGGGAACACTGTCTTCTCTTGATCTTCAGGAGTTCTCGATATATCCAGAGTTGCAATGATATTTGCGGTCATGCACCACACACTTGACTCCGCAAAGTGTCTCCCAGGACATATCCTTTTCAGTAAGAGAACCGTTTAGTAATGAGATAGATACAAAGTCTGAGGTTAATCTGACCTTCGACCAAATCCGAAGACTACTTCGCGTGGGTCAGGCAAATCAACCTTATCCATGTACCTCTCAGGACGGAAGATGTCTGGCTGAAAGCAATCATGAAGAATCGCGCTGTCGCACTCGTGAGTGAGGCCCCTGCTCCGAGTCGAAGCTTTGGACGTACAAAATATTCGCAACTAATGTAGCTCCCTTCGGGATGTGATACCCTTGATAGACGTCATCCTCCATTACGCGGTGGGGCATGCCCAGTGGGACAGGGGGGTTCCACCTAGCCCCAACGAAATGGTCAGATACATAAGTTCGGGTACGCGGGTGAGCGCATACTGACCGGAGTACCTCCTTGAGGACACACTCGAGATAAGGAAGAGAGCCCCTGTCATTGAGTGTGGGAAGACGTCCGCTTCCTATGACCCGATCCATTTCATCCTGTACTTTGAGAAACACCTCCGGATGTCGGACCATAGCTAAAATGAAACTCTGCATCACCGCGACGGTCTATAGGCCATGATGTCAGATGCCGTACGAGACGCGGATCACTATAACCTTACCGTATCTTCTGCAGCTACAGCCGTGACCATGAATCAATATAAAAGGGAATAATCTGTTAATGAACGTCCTTACCGGCATACAGCGTGCCCGCTGCGCCTTTAATATCTTGCTCATCTTCGCTATTCGACGCAACTTTGCTCGGATCACAGTGCGTCTCTAGAAGTGTTGAAGTGAAGCATGGACGGGCTTGTCCTGAGCGCTATGAAGTGTATCAACAACATTCCCGTCGTCCAATATGGTAAACAAACCATATCTTTCTTCACCATGTCAAAAGGAACATCCATCATTCTATCGACTGCCTTCCGAGTCTTGAGCGCCTGACGCTTAAACCCCGAGAAAGGCGCCCATGTTGGGATATATCTAGTTTGTTGCCAGGATTTAGTCGAGCGTAGTTGTTAAGATGAATAACGAAATATACCTCAATACCGGGAAGAAATCAACGAGACTGGCGGCGGGACTCCCAGATTCAACTGTTAGTGTCGCGGCTTCATCGGCTGGATATGTATCAGTAGCTTGAATCGGAAAATCACTATGTCCTAGTGAAGTCTTACCTAATTTGACAAAGGCATCGTCTACTGACGTGATCGTGTGGCCATAAGTTATCGGGAAAATGGTAGCTGCCGCAAATCTGTGGATCGGAGAAGTTAGTTCGCCATGATGTAATCTATCACGACGCTGTAGAAAACATGCCGTTTAAAGTGTCGAACAAATAAATCTGGCGTCTGTATCAAGTTGTCAAGCAATACCAGTGTCTCTCGTTCCTGAAGGGGGTGAAAGGCTGCTGCTGCGCGCTGATTGAATATCTGTTGGATGAAACGTCGATGTTTTCGGAAGCGAGGACCACTTCACGGGATAAGCAAGACATTTTACGAAAATTCAAAGCCTTGACTTACTATCGAACGTGGGTCGATGCATGATTCCAGCCCATCCTATCTCACATTACTATATTTACTGTAATGCAAAGATGAAACGTTGATCACTCACAATTCAGAAAACAAAACAAAACGGGGACGATCTGAGTAGATCGAGCTGCGTCTTTCGAATAGTTCTCGAGTAACCTCCAGATGACTTAAGATGACCATGGGTTGATTCAGGATGCGGAGGTACACGATATCACCTGCAATAGTATGAAAATGAGTAGCAGCGAAGAATGAGGGAACACAAACCGAATTTGGCGGCCCACTCTTGGAAAAGCATCTCTAGATGATCTCCACCCATCTGGAGAAGATTGCCGATGAAGGGAGCACCCTTCGGCCCTGGCGGAAAATGCGGTCTTCTAGCTGTCAAAAACCGATATGCACAGAAAACCGCCGGAACGAAGGCAATGACGATTGCCCAACTAGTTGAGGTCGTGTCTACGAGAGACGACGTTGTGATCATGATAATGTGGGGAATGATGCAAAACGAATTCAGAAGGGTACGTCTGGATTTAAGAGGAAGTGAGAAAAACGGCCTGATCGGAATGTAACACGGCTGTTCTGATAGGCAGCCTCAGGTGCGGGGGAAAATCAATGAGAGGCCTATAGATGCGCGGGTCAAGTGCATTTGTTCATTGGAAGCCGAACAGTATTGTTTATGGGCGGGTATGTGGGATGACGGACCGGGTGATGGACATGGAAGGATACGAGTGACTGGATTTGGACTACGGGAGTAGCTTTTGACGCTTGCCGCCAGGGGGTACTCAATACCAAGTCGACGAATAGAAGGCGGATGGTGAGCGCCATGTCAGGGATCAGAAGGATAAGTCGAAATAGGCAATCCACGATCATTTAGAAGCATCGCCATGTCTTCTTCAGCTATGCCAAAGAATTCTCTCTTTCTCCACCTAAGAGCTGATCAGGAACATAACGATGCACTCTACACATCGAGAGCAGCCCATGAGCGCCCGTGAGGTATCCGATATTCAAGGAACTTGGCGGCCAAACGCTCACTGGGGTCTTTGGACGGCATCTTTATTCCGGCGGCAAGTAAATGTGTGTAATTCTCGTCTATGATCTTCGGGCGGTAACGTACTGAAAAGGAATGCACGGGCGGACAGAATTCCAAGTAAGGGATAATTTGGAATAGAGAAAGAGACTTTGCTCACCATGGGTCCGGTTAGTGTTAGTAAGGATTGCGACACGTGAAGCTCTGTAATTCTGGGCAGCACAGAACTCCTAGCACCTCACGCAAAATGCGACGCGATCGGGAATCACCCTTCTTTGACCTCCTGTAAGGTTGGACTAGGATTTGTCAACCATTCTGTGGGAGGTTGCTGCTCTCCAACTCCTCTAGGCTACAAGATCGCGAAGGTATCGATGCCCGAGTTGTCCCATCACCATTGAGGTTTGGAAAGCGAGAGGCTTAACGGACCCATGACTTTTACCCCGTCAACATCGCTCAGCCACAAGTGGCGTTCGGGGTGGGGGAGCTGGCCCCCATGACGTTTGGATAAGTGGCCGATCACGAGTCGGACTGAAGGCTGTCAACCACTGGAAGGGATACTAAACCGGATTGATGATTGAAATATTGATAGTTCATTCCAGTCTACAATGTGAACGAGATTAAGGACCCCTGGACCGTCGATCAGAAATGGCCATCGATCCGAGGGTATGCAGAACGGGCTATTATATTTCTATCGCGTCGCGTTCGAGCTGGCGGAAGCGGGATAAGCACCGGAGTTCATTCAACCCATGGAACCACTTACAAAGTGTTCTCACCCGTTCGTTGCATGTATAACGATGACCTCCCGGAGAATCGCCCATATGAGGCATCCATGAGGTTCGGAACAATGATCAACCCCTGCGCCGCCGTGCTGAGCTTCCTTCGTATAACGTGTCCAAGTCCATGCCGAGCCACCATATGGTAGCGAGAGCAGTCCAGTCACAGGTTCACTGTCTCGTGTTGGTACCGCGTAATCCATAATACCCGATAATCGGAAACGTACGTATGATACTGTTCTGGCTGTCCCAGTTATCGCCTTTCAATCGTAGGACCCACCACCCCTAAGGTGCTTGATGGAGTGCAAGCATTCCGACCATTCGTTCCCCACTTATAGAGAATATAGTAAACAGAAGGCTCGGGATCGTGTTATAAGTGCTGCAGCGCAGTGCAGAAATTTGGGCCCAGGTCATGGTTGGAAACTTTTGTATGCTTCAGTTTGCCAATAGCGTGTCGGCAATATCCGACCTCTCAAGTATGCCGCCGATTCGCCGCAACTTGACCTTGACCTCTCCTGACTTGTTCGCCTAGGTTCGCCCGCGAAGCTCACTAAGACAGACCCCTTCTGTGCCGAAAATGTCTTCCGACCCGTCGTTCCCCGCGTCATTTACGATCGAAGCTTCGTTTTGATCGACTGAATTTCTTGAATACTTATGGTGAGGCTCAAGGTAATCACCCGATCCTTCATAATACAGTGACACCAACAGTGTCAGGGAATCCGATATGATCGTGTGGCGGTGGAGAGAGGGGGTCCTGAGATCAGGTAGTCATGGATTTTTGAATGAGTGCAGAGACTATGTTGTATATAAACGAAGGACGCTCATACTTTTTATTACCTGCTCTCGATCTACATAATTGCATAGTGGTGTACCAAACGGTGCATGTGAGATAAGGGGGAGAAAAACAGTCGAAGATGCGGGCTATCCGACCACTTAGGTACTCACCGCCGACAGACTGAGCATCAGAATTAGTCCTCTGGACGTATTTGATCAATGATTTCTTGGAGTTCTATTCACTCACACGGAGTCGTCGATCAGTGGTGTAACGAATAAAAACTGAGCAAACCGCGAAAAGGACACACCACGGCAGGCAGCTTTGGTGCGCGAAAGGCCAGATATATGACCCGCTTCGATCTTCTTGCCTAGCTCGGTGTTGAGCGCGATCTTTTTTGGAGTGAGTGCCTGTCCATGGGGCGATTGGGGCGAAATCAAGGTCAGTGGAATTAATAGGATGAAATGGGTAAGTGTGTGCTCGCCAGAAGTTTCTGTTGTTCCTTATGAATGTGGCTCCAGAGCTTGTGAATAGTATCTTCGTTCGCGGCATATTTCTGGAGGAATTCCGCGTAGATCGTTTCGCTGATAGCGGTTTAGCTAAGCAACTGAAATGGAGAGAATTAAATTTTGCTAACAGTGCCTTGACAGAGGGTTTCATTGCCTCCGTGGGGATAGCGACCTGTGAGAGGACCGGCGTTTAATCGTCTGCGGATAGTGAATCAGAAATCGCCCGTACCTCTTTGGAAAGCTGCTTATATGCGGCCTTCAAGAACTTCTGCTCGTTCTCCTGCCTTTTCTTCTCTCGAATGGCTGTACATCACGCGCCTCAGTGAACGCGCAAGCGAAGCGCGCGTTAAATCTACCTGCGTAGTGCTTCGCAAGGGCTATTTCAAGGCTAAATTATGACCTTTCTTAGTGGCATTCACAACTCCGAAGGCCAAAAGGGACAACGCACGCTTGATCTTCGCTCCCATTCGACTGCTGCGACGCAAGGAAGTCCATGCCATCCTCATTATCAGAGGCCAGATTTTCCGACAAGCGTTTCGTTGAGCGGGAAGGCATTAGCTATGTATATATAAGCTCTGTATAAGAGTTCAAGGATGAGATTAAGGCGACGGAGCAAAGGCACGAGAATTTATTTAAAGACGCGTCAATCAAACAAGGTAATTGATAACGTGACTGCGCGTCGCGTATTGGTCGAGATAAAAATAAACTCGCGTCTGGAAACAAGCGAGTTATGTGTAGAGCAGCCGGCAGCCAAGGATAACGGGAGTGGAGAGGGTAGAGCATCACTGCTACGGAAATAATAAAAGCACAGAGGTATATTAACAGGTATCAGACAAAGGCTAAACCCAAAGGACACCAAAAGCAGAGAAGAGCAGAGGCGAACGGTGCTTGGGTATGTAATAGATATAGTAGAGTCAGATTCACTAAAGCATCTAGATTCCGCATGCATAGCTGTTCCACTCCATGTCAGGAAGAAAGCGATTATCGTAAGTATTCGAATCCAGGAGAAAAAATGAGTGTGTGTGAACGGTGGGCCTAATTTTTGCGGAACCTAGACCAGAACGACTTCTTGGGCGACGACAAGGTCGGGTAGGAAGTGGCCCCGGACATGCGTTGCCTGCGGCGACCGAAGCAGACGGTGCATCCAGCGAGGAGAAGCAGAATGAAGGACACTAAGGTCATCCAAAATCCTAGAGAACGAGAGCTTGGTTGTAATCTCGATTCTTAGAGCAGGGGTAGAGGAATTGCTTACCTGCGCCGGCGGTGGTATTTGCCTGAACGTTAGGGAGCTTGTTGACCTGGTGCTTGAGGAACACGTAGAGTGCAATGTCGATGGCGAACGCGATCAGTGTTAGGAAAGCCGCGAGGAAGGATGTCAAAGACGCAGCGAGCGTTACAGTAACGTGCTGCGAAAACGACATGAGGAACGCGATGAAGGTTATGCCCGTGGCTAATCAACAGAGAACATGAAACGTTAACATGAGAATATGAGGCTGCAAGGACATGGTGGCGTACCAACAGGGTGGACTGCAAGTCCACGAGTCCAGGAGGAGCCAATGATGACGTTGGCAGTCTTCTCCTGGTTCGAGATGGAGATTTTATATCCATGAGCTGTGTGGATGAGAATTAGTCTTGATGGTTATAGAGTCGATGTGACCGCACGGACCTGCTTTGAAGCATGTCCTGTTGCCATCCTGATCATAATAGCAGGGCGCCCTGCGCACATCGACGTCAACACGTTGCGCCCATTAGCACCCGCGATTGAAGGCTCACCAGATACCGAACTGAAAAGTTGGATGTTAAGCCACTTAAAGCATACCGTTATAAGACGATACGACGTACGCGAATTTCATTCAATCCCTGCTGCCCAGTTTGAATGACCCCAGTTCCAAAATGCGTTCTCGTGATATCGATCGACGAGAGGTAAGGGAGTGATATTGAGGTTAAGAAACTCAGGACAAGGGCAGCGGCGAGGAAAACGATCCCTGGGATGCAGAAAGCGCGAGACATTGCCAGGATTGATGTGGGGCGGTGGCAGGCTGGTCGTAGGGAAAGTGGGGCAAGGTTGGAGCCCTGAAAAAAGAATGTGATGAAATGAAAGAACGCACGCCACTCTGCGGCGACAGGGTGCTCGAGAAACCTAGTTTACTTGATTCTCCCACGTAATTGATCGCACCACTTTGATCTTATCAGCGCTGTCCGAGTCACCGCCTTCCAGGTTCCTGCTTTCCTGCCGCCGTCGGCCCACGCCTCACCGCGCGCTCCAAGTCCGATGCCGTACTCAAAACACATCGTCTATCAATTTTAGTAAAATGCACAAGCCAGTATTGTTCCTTGTCTTTCAGACTAAAGGCCCTTTCTTGGGCTTTGGCAGACTGTTTCTATGTACTTGGACTCAGTTGAACAGAAGGTTACTCTGGAAACAGCGCCCATGACATGATGATTTTATGATCTGCTCTAGTGGTATCGGTGCACTGGCTTGAGGACCAGAAGGCCAACCCGGGCGTTTCCATCAGTATACTACACTGGTAGTCTCCGTCGAGCCAACGTCGAGTCATGATTCAGTGGCCCGGCAGTCCGCATGGATGCTAGGCTATAGGTGCTGCTGAGAGGTGACTAGATCGATTTGACATTTTGTACAGACCATTGCCAGGCTATGCCAGCGACTCGTATTCGCCAACTGTTGCGTTATACGATGTCCATATGGTCTTCACTGCCGCTTTTGATCCTGAACATTGATTATTGGTTCTGTCACAGAAGTACTTCATAACTTCGCATTCCGTCCTCCTTGTCTTCCCAGAACACCCATCTAGCTGCTGGCGTCTCGCATCATGGTCTTCATTACATCAGCTCTCCTTGGCCTTAGGGCCCTCCAATTCACTTTAGCATGTGCTCAAACGTGCAACACCTATGTCGTGCCTTCCATCTCTGGAGGGTTCACGCAAAGGCAATTCATTGATTTCTCCGGCGTCTCGCCAGGCGGAAACGTCGCGTCCTTGCTTTCGTCAGTCCAACATCGCCTGCATACACATAAATGTCGGTCTAACAAAAGACGCGTAAATCCGCAGGTCTAATGGAGTCCAAATCAGCAACTACCCCATTTCCGCAGGACCCATTCCGCGCACCTTCACGCCCAACAATGTCGCGTTGGGCTCAGGGTCGCTGGATATGAAGGTCTCTGCATATTCCGGAAGCGGGAGCATCCTGAGCTCCGAGATCGCCACAACTGATGTCTTCAAATACGCCTCGGTGAGGACTGTAATCAAGTCCAGCGGCGTCCCCGGAGTTGTTGAGGGCAATTTCTTCTACCGTATGTGTGTCCTAGCGTCTTACGGGGGCACTGAGAGATGATCACAAAGTTCCTAGTCAATGATAACCAGGAAATCGACTGGGAGATTTTGACGAGCACTACACTGCAGCCGAGTGCCCAGGTTCCTGCTGGAATCTGGGCTACCAACCAGGTAAGAATCTTTTGTTTGCTTCATTCCTCTCGATGGCAGATGCCAACGAAAACATAGGCTCTTATTACTGGCCAACCTTCCACGCATGCGACGATCCCGTTCACGTTCGACCCTTCGCAGGGATATCACGGTAGGCTCGACTTTCCATTATCAAATCTTTCGCGCTTGACCTATGTCTATCCCATCCACAGAGTACAGAATCGACGTCAGTTCTTGAAACGATTATTCCACGCAAGTACATACACACACTGATCTGCGCCTCGCATAGTGGGTTGCTGACGCCACTACATTCTATATCGATGGTGTTCAGAAAGCACGTCTCACCGCGAATGTAAGTCCATGCCTTTCGTATTTGATCATCCCTTCATACATGCCAACGCCGTTGGGGAACATAGGTGCCGACCCAGGCTGGCCACTGGATCTGGAACTCCTGGAGCAATGGCGATCCGGCTTGGTCTAATGGTCCCCCTATGGATGATTCGATCACACACATCCGTTCGATTGAGATCTACAAGGGATTCACTTCGACCCTCTCTGGGACGATCTGCAACATTTGAGTGTGAAGCCTAAATGGATTGAGTTGTCAACTAGCAAAAATTGTGTCAAACACATTGATAGCAATTCGTCTGGTAGACTAGCGTTGATACATATAACGAATGGTATGAGTCTGTTTTGTGACCCTTTGCCGGTATTTCTTTTCCCTGTTCGGCCGCAAGAATGGTCATGATGCATATCAACAAGCGTCAGGTTGAGATATCCGGGTGGATCCTCTCATACACTAGTAGGAGATAGTGATATGGGGTCGCGGGTTGGCCTGGGAGACGTGCCGTGGCGGTCCGCATGTGTCCTGGTAGGGGGAAGGCTCTCTTCCCTTGCGATAGCGAGCGCCATGGGCAGATGACTTCTGCGGGTGGCCAGAGAGGCGAGAGAATACACGCTGTGGGTAGAGAGGATGGGATCGAGAGCGAATGCTCATGCAGCTCGGGGACATATGATATATTCTTCAAAAAATATGAGGGACCGACGACTAGGTTAGTGACGAGGAGGAAGGTCCGAAAGTTGATCACAAATCCGAATTCCGACCCAGCACCACCGAACCTCAGCCTCCATATTCATCTTCTTCTCGAGCGATCGCCATGAGCATACGGGCTCCGCGGAAGGGAGAAAATTATGAGCTCAGCGTCGACCTCAACAGCGAATATCGCGAGAAACGCAAGGATGCCATCAAGCGTACCATCGCTTCCATGACTGTTGGTAAAGGCATGTCCATTACACGAATTCACGAATTGCGCCCTCTAATAACCTCAAAACTACGTTAGACGTCAGCGGACTGTTTCCTGATGTGCTGAAGAATATGCAGACGGACGATCTAGAGCAGAAGAAGCTCGTCTACCTCTATCTCATGAACTACGCCAAGACCCAGCCCGAGCTCGTCATCCTTGCTGTTAACACTTTTGTCAAGGACACCGATGATCCAAACCCGCTTGTTAGGGCTCTTGCTATACGGACGATGGGCTGTCTCCGTGCGGAGAAGATCATAGATTACCTTTCTGACCCGTTACAAAAATGTCTCCGGGACGAGAATCCTTACGTGCGCAAGACGGCAGCACTGTGCGTCGCAAAACTGTATGACCTCAAGCCGGAGCTGGTCATCGACAACGGGTTTTTGGAGCAGCTGCACGAGATGATTTCGGATAGCAATCCTATGGTGAGTCCTATAATATCGCATACGTGATGTAGATTGTCTGGCTCATCACTTTTGAAGGTTGTTGCGAACACAGTAGCTGCACTATCCGACATACACGCCGCTGCCACTTCGCAACCATCCACTTCGTCCTCAGACCCAGGGATCTTCCAGATCACCACATCCATTCTCAACAAGCTTTTGATCGCGCTAAACGAATGTTCGGAGTGGGGTCGAGTTGCCGTGCTAAACGCGTTGGCACGATATGTCGCGCAAGACGAGAAAGAGAGCGAGCACATATGCGAGCGCGTCGTGCCGCAGTTCCAACATGTCAATGGCAGCGTAGTTCTCGCTGCAGTCAAGGTCATCATGATCCACATGCGTGGCGTGCGACGAGAGGAACTCATTAAACAACTTGTACGCAAAATGGCTCCGCCCCTGGTTACACTGCTCTCGTCGCCACCCGAGGTCCAGTGGGTGGCATTGCGGAACATCAACCTGCTCCTCCAGAAGCGGCCAGACATTCTATCCAACGAGATGCGCGTATTCTTCTGCAAATACAACGATCCGCTATACGTGAAAGTCGAGAAGCTGGATATCATGGTTAGGTTGGCGAGCGAGAAGAATGTGGATGCGCTGTTGAGTGAGTTGAAAGAGTGCGTTTGCGGTTTTGCTTCTTTCTCCGCGTTGCTCTAACCATATTTCGTTTATGCTTACAGATACGCGTCAGAGGTGGATGTAGACTTCGTTCGGAAGAGCATTAAAGCGATTGGACAAACGGCTGTGAAGATCGATGTGGCGGCTGAGCGCTGTGTCAACGTCCTCCTCGACCTCATCGCCACCCGCGTAAGCTACGTTGTGCAAGAAGCTGTTGTCGTCATGAAGGTGCAATTTCTTGCTTGCACGCCTGACAATCTGTACTCAATTTTTCCCAGGATATCTTCCGGAAATACCCCTCGACATACGAAGGTGTCATCCCCACACTCTGCGCGAACCTTGACGAGCTTGACGAGCCCGAGGCCAAAGCCTCCCTGATATGGATCATTGGCGAGTATGCCAACAAGATCGACAACGCGGACGAGCTCTTAGGCATCTTCGTCGACACCTTTACAGAGGAGTCTTACCCTGTACGGGCTTTTCCGTCCTGCCCTTTTCACGATGCCCATTAACTGATCGCTCAACAGGTACAACTACAAACACTAACGGCCGTCGTGAAACTCTTCCTCAACAAACCGGATTCGGCGCAGGGCGTGGTGCAACGTGTGCTGACAACTGCAACGAAGGACTGCGATTCCCCCGATGTGCGTGATCGGGCGTACATCTATTGGCGACTACTTTCCACAGATCCTGGAGCGGCTAAGGTACGAGTCCCCCCGAAGCACGGTGTGATCATACTCAGATCGCAGCCCTGACTCCTTCCTTTTCGCTAGGCCGTGGTATTGGCTCACAGGCCGCCGATCTCAATACCCCGTACCAGCGTTTCGCCGGCGCTCCTGGAGGAGCTGCTCGGTGAGATTTCGAGCCTAGCAAGCGTATATCATAAACCGGAGGAGACCTTCGTTGGAAGAGGACGGATTGGCGCTGACGCTGTACGGAAGGGCGTTGAGTACGTGTCTTGGTGTAATCTCATCTAGATTTATCGTTCGCTAACTTGGAGGACCAGCTTGGATGACCGGTTTTCAACACAGAAGGCGCTGCAGACTGTCGTTGCGGGACAACAGGCAGAGAATTTGCTGTTTGTGCTATCTCTCTCGAGAAAGGTACCTATGACTGATATTCTACCAGGGATTTCGACGACGCGCCCGCAGGGGATGGACAGCCATCCGGGCTCGCCGCGACGGAGGTGCTCTCGCAGACACCAGCAGCCGCGAATCTGCTTGCAGGGACATCGAGCAATCCCCTCGACGACCTCGTATCGATCTTCGGGGGCGGCGGCGCGGGGCTGTTAGCTGGTGCGCCAGCCGGGTATACGTTCGGGAATGCGCATGCGGGCTTCGGGTCGGGGATGTCTCCCGTTACGCCGAGTGTGGCGACCCCAATGGTTGGGCTGAGTTTTGGCGGCCTGGGACAGACGCCGGCGACGCCTGTGCCTTTCCAGCCACAAGCGCAGCAGCAGGACGATCTTCTTGGGTTGTTTTAGCGTCCGCTTGTGTATTGGTATCCTTACTTCCTTGCAATAGTTTTCTTGTGCTTTCTGTGCTGTCCTCGTCAATGTTGCCTGTTTCCCCGTGGCGCTTGGTACTGTGGCCTCCTGCTAACTTTAGATTTCATGTTGTTAGTTGACTGCGGTAGCTACTTGGCATTCGGCTAGCAGTGCACTACTAGACACGCATATCATATCTAGGGAACGCATGGGCTGCTGCTTCGCTCCCGCGAGGCTTCTTGAACTTCTGGACTGTTCGGCCGTGAGTCTGCTTCTGCATCATCATTTTGTGCAGCTGCTTCTAACACTCATTGAAACCCATTAGGAATGTATTGGCTATCGGAACCTTATCAGGATTCTTTGATTCTTGCTCTCTCAGCAGACGATCATGATATGTTATAAGAGCAAAACACTCAACATGCTGAGGCTCCTTCGCCCATTCGTGCCATTCCGGTGCATGTCCCTCTGCGTTTATGGTCCCGCGACATGAACTACTACTCGTGAGCAGGACTGGGCAGGAAGAACCTATTCGACATGCATGTCAGCATTCTGATCGTCGCTTGCCTCGTGTTCTGTGTTCTTAGAACTGGTTGCTTCTCAGCCGCAAATTTGGGATTTTGTAAGTCCCGTGTAGCGTCGTGTACCTTTTTATCGATTAATTGATCTTGGGCTTCTAGTGGCAGGTTCGGTCCAAGCTTTTCACGTCGCTCACGCCTTCGCAGCCGCGATCATCTTAACGAACGCCATTGGTGAGGTAGATATTGTCGTCAATGAGACTGCGACCTTTCAAATATATGTGGAGTTTTGGTAATTCATCGATTTTTTTTTATCGTGCTTTGAAGCAGGGCACTCTACGTATCACTTTGAGGTGCTCACGCAGCTGACTCTTCAGCCACATATTGTGGCTGTCTATTTTGGAATGATCATCACTGGACATCTCGAAGAACTTAGTGAATTAACGGAAGCTGCTTGATTACCCCCATTCGCTGACGGATACAGAGGACGCCGCCGGGCTGGGCTATCTGCGCGTACCGGCGTCCGACTTCTCTGCCGACGACACACACTTTTCTGCTCCTCCCGTCACCCTCGGAGTTTACATTGAAAGAATGCCTCATGTCAGCGTACAGCTTCCACGACGCCAGCGGGGATACATCGTTCAATAACTTCCATATCGATCGGATACCTTGTAAGTTGTTACATCTTTTCAGGGATCAATGTCATTCAATTGGTCAACCCACATAATTTCCCCAAAGATTTTGCTCAAACATCCAATAGTCCTCAGACTAAGTACGAGTTCACGTCGCCTGTCGCCTGTCGCCTGTACGTGTTCCTATTTGGATTCGAGCACGCTTTTTTGAAACCATCATTCAACCAGCTGGGATGGATATATTCGAAGGACAGCGGCACCATGGACGGTGGCGCTCTCAAATATATTTTAACACGGAACTGTAAGGCGGCGTGCTCTAGTTTATTCACCATCGCACACTGATAGCGAGAAGTGTGCAGAGCAGCGCTTACCTTGTGACGCTGATGCAGGACGCGGAAGCCGCTTTCGACTCGGATGGCGTTGCGTTCCACTGCTATGCGGTGAACACTGCCCTTCCTTAGCATTCCATGATACCGAACTTGCAGTAGGGAACGGTTTGCTATTAGCAAGACAGTTCCCATACGATATACATGGAAAGGTATCAAAAACCTTCTAGTACAGCTCGAATTTCTGATTAAAAACGTAGATTACAGATTTGACCACTCCCATAATAATCTGTACTGATTAGGGAGGCCAATCGTCAAACCTGCACTAGAACTTTCGGAAGTGATTGATAGAGCGAAATCAAGGTATGTATTCTCGATTTAGGTCTGCGTGGATAATCCGTCGACATGTTTGCAGAGGTACAAAGATAAGCTGTTGCGAATCCCTGAATTCTAGATCGACCGCTGTGCAAACGACGTTCGAGTTCCGCGGCATGCACATTGCAGGTGAGTTTTGGATCCTTGGGTCGGGCTGGGAGCTTCCTCTATCTCATTTTTAAGAATTGTATATCTTCCCGGTCGGTGTAACAACGCTGTGGTGGTTGTAAGGTGAGCGGCGTAATTGGATCGGGAGACTTTGTAAACTGATGTCTTTGTCCCGAGCCACAGCCCCTTCCGTTTCCACGAATGCAGCTGCCAATGGGCGGGGAATTTCAGTTTTGAGACGGACTTCATACGTACTTGAATCACCAGAGGCTCGGTTTCAACTGAGGGACAATGGGTTGGGTTGAACATGGGCGACGCCAACACCACGCGAGCACTAGATGTGGAAGACCATTTGACTGATTTACGAATAGCAACGAAAGCATCTGATATGATTTTGTTGCGTCAAGACACAGGTGAGCGAAAAAGAAGAGGTGTCGTGCACTGTAGCAGAGGTGCTTGGTGACGGTGAAAGATTTTACGTGAGCTTCGAGACATCGGCGGCGGGAGAGGGTATATCTAGCCTACGGTCGCCATGTGGAGAGATGGTCTACTTCGTCGACTTCTTTCTCAACCCCCACCAGACGGTCTTCTCCGGCGCAGCGGCAACCCTATCCCATCCACCGTCGTTCCCTGTATAAACCCTGGACAACACCGCGGCCTTTTTCGCCAGCTCCACCACACCCGCTCGATCTTCGAGTGCACAAAGGGCTTTGGAGACGATCTCGCAATGGGAGAACCACAGATGTTTGATGTATGTTCCCTCTTCCTCCATAAGGCGCAGCTGCAACTTACTGTGTTTGTAAACACAGTCATCGGCGAGGGCGGGGTCCACGGCCCATTTCTTCAGAGTGCTCTCGTGGTCGCGAAAGTCCGACTTGTTTTCCAGCCATTGCCTTGCCGTACTCAAGGAGTTGCGTCGAATATCACTGCGGATGGAGTCTGTTTTGGGCAACGTGCAGACTGCGCACGCGCATGTGAAGGAGTATTTGTTCAACATTTCCAGTTGTCGTACGGCCCGGGTGTCGAGGAGGTCGCCTAAATACGAGATAAATATTTGCTCTCCTTTCGCAATCGGTCGCAGAGCCCGTACGCAGAACGTGAAGGACTTGAGGTCCCACCAGTGCTCCGCGTTTGGTGTGCAGCTGTGGACTCTGATATTAGTTCCGAGGCGCAACGGAAGAAAGCACTTAAAAATGACCTGTGGTTGAAGAGAGACATCTGAATGCCGATTGCGGCATAGCTTCCCTTGTAGGAGCCGGGAAGAACACCGACATGAAGACCATTCGTGTCCACTATGCCCTTTATGTTGCTAACATTGGTCCCTTTACAATTATGAAGGGCATAGAAGTTGGAGCGTAAGGTCGGAGTGAGGTTTTCGACCATGGTTGTGAAGAACGTATCTGGATGGGTAGTCACACCTTCAACGTAAGGAAATGCGCCCGGGTACAGTAACAACGGCCGCTCGCACATGACGAGGTCCCCCGGATCGAGCGCCACATTAGCGAAGATGCCTCGGCCCATACCAGGGATGCGAAGGATATCGTATGGTAGCTTCCTGTGATCATGAACCGATGTTGCGGCCTCAGGGTCAGCTGGAAAGCCTGGGAGAGCAAGGATTTGCTCCTTTGCCTCAGGATACAACAAACACATGACCTTCGGTCCATGATTATCACCGACTGGAAGAGTTGCCATACGGAAGATAAAATTGCCGGTTGGGAATAATTTTATGCCAAACGGGATGTCGAGGGGCGGTTTCGGGGAACGAGGAATTAGGACAGGTCCGTTGTCGACCTTTTCAGGGGCACGGACTTTGGCTGCGGTGCAGGTAACTTTGGCGTCGCGGGGAGATGGTGTCTTGGGAGCTTTTTTGTTGAGAAAACCGCGTCGCATGACTGTGGATGGGATCGGATAAGAGCCTCGGTGGCGCACGGACTCATGGGTCGTAAAGGCAAAAAAGCCACCTGGCCTGACACGGCTCTATTGCCCTAAGGTTAGGGCAAAAGAAGCCACGAAGAGGTTCTTTCAGCGAGACGTCCATTAGTAATACCCACACCGGGAAACTTACACCCTACAACTGTCCATGTGTACTGAATAGACTCTTCGAGCAGCCTAAGCGGAAATGCGACAATAAGATAGAGCCAGTGCAACCATGCTGGGGGGCGTGATACAACACAAGAAATGCTCATGACAGACAATGAGCTGAGCCCAAGGTGCAGCTAAAATGATGCACCAAAAAAATGCCAGATAGAGATCTAGCAGTTTCGGTGAGTAGGACTTGAGAACTAGACAGCAATATCGCAGCTGCGAACAAAAGTCTTATTTCGATCACTGGTACATTGAATGCTGATAGAGTACGAGGGCATCTGCGCCTTTCTGCGCCCGCATTTAAGAGCCGGCTCCCAAGGTGGAGGGAAGTTGTGGGCCAGTGTCCGATAGAGTGTCTGCGTGGATCACCATGAAAGGGTAATCAGGGCCCTGCCGTGGCTCGGACCAGTGAATGTGCGGCTTAGATGATACGGTATTAACACTAGTTGAGATCTGAGAAAAGCGAATGCTCACGGTGCAGTGGTTAGTCATCGGTAGACATTCCTGGAATCCCTGGGTGGAATGTCGATATTCAAAAATTTGCTAAAGAATTCGTCCAACCAGGTGAAAAAGACCTCCTTATCCTGAGCTGAGAGGTTTGTCCAATCGATCGTAGGTTCAGGTTTATTATCAAGAACACGAGGAGTAAAATCGGGACGAGTTGAACGGACGATCGGCGGCGGTCCAGACGATGGCGAGGTAGATGACGGCAGAGTACGAGGTGGCGGACGGGGTGCTGGGCTTGGTGCAGGCGCAGGTGGTGAGGGTGAATAAGCAGGTGGTGCTTGCGAGCGACTGGGAAGCGAGGGTGTTGAGGGTGTTCGGCTAGGAGGCGGTGGCAAAGTTGGACGGTTGGGAGCGGGGGGAGGTGGTGGGAAGGAGGGTTTCGGACGGGTGTTTGAACTCACTCTTGGCGGAGGGGGTGGCGGCGGCGGTTGCTTGCTATATGGATCCCAGTTAGTCTTAGCCATTGGAACGCTGTGATTTCTTCGATGAGCCCAAGTCTGTATTGTCTAACGTGAGGAAATACCTAGTATGTTTGTCTTTCGTACTCTGGATCTTGGAGACGCCCATATCTTTGGCCTGAATCGCCTTAGCCTTGAGTTCAGCAACTGAAAAAGCATTCGTGGATGAGTGCAGATTACATATCGAGGCATATACGTACATGAAGGCGCCATCTTATACTATCTATCACAATGGACGCGTCGAGGCTGTCAGTTCTGTGGACAGATGTTTGAGTCAGAATTATATACATAGTAACAACCTCGGTGTTACCTTTGGGTTCTAGCTAGTAGGATTCCTTGGCTAGGATGTCGGCGTAAAGCTCAAGAATGTGGCAAAGATAGGGGCTCAAGCCCAAGTAAAAGCCCTTGCCAAACCTGTACAAATTCTGTGCATTTGCTCTCGCTGGCCTTCAGGTTCGTCCTAAGTCGTTCCTCGAGTCTTCAATCTCAGTATGTATCCTCCGCAAATCCCGCTCTGATTCGAAAGGATACGGTGCACACGGTGGATCCATAAACCCCTTGGTCCCGTCACATGGCCGATGCGTCCTTGGCCGCCCTTAGATACCTACCCATGCTCGGCCGCTCTAGACGTTTCGCAATGACGCGTATGCCTGATCACTTATCAGTGTTCAAGGTGTCTTTGTACAGTCGGAGCGACCGAATGGCCGGATCCCCGAGTTGGCATTGCAATGAGCGAGATGCGTCACTCCCTAGACCTCCTACACCGAACATTCATATTGGAGACTTACCCAGAGTTATGTGGCCATTCATTTCGACTGACCGATCGGATATATCAATATGGAAGATTAATGTATGAACTACGGACGTCCAAGTCCCAACTGTTCTCTCGTGCGATGCTTGTATGCGACATGATGGATAATTGTTTTGGGCTGATACATTTTCCTCCACTGCGTCTTGTCAACAGATTCAGCAGACTCAGATAGTGACTAGCTGCTTGCCCAATACAACTTTTCTCTTCTCCTTGTCGTCCCCCTCATTTTTTAACACGCAATAAGCCACAAATGAGCAAATGGTACCAACATCCGCTCAAACGACGAAGGAGCGGACTAGCGGCCCGCATCTGATCGTCTACCTACGCGCGTTCCAACCCTGGAGACCTCCCATACCCCCGGAGCGGTACTTCAGTTGTACTTTGCCCATCAAGACCCATTCACGGTCATATCAATGTCGGGCTCATCCGCGTTACAACCAGGTCACAGGCGCGTGTCTGCATACCTCACGCCGCCAGTCGTATTTTAGTTGAAACCTTGATCTTCATACAATGCAGGGGCAAGGGCCAATAATGGACTGACGGGCAGTCTCAGTCTGGAACGGAGCGAAAAGTTCCTTCAATATTGCTTCCTCTATCTCATGATAGATCGACGTAAATATTCGGGCGAACCTTCTTCTGACTCGGTCTCGGTGTGTATATGTACACGTATAATTTTGGACACCGTGGCAGTTCTTTGCGAACTCAAGAGGAAACGCGGCTACTGCTAGCAGGTCACTCTGAGCCCTCCGACTGTCACCATCCCCCATCCGGCGGCCGCTCGGCCCCTATATTCTTGTCGGTCCGTCCCACGCGGTCGACACGTGGCGAAAGATGACGCATGGTCGGCAGCTTGCAACTTTCCACGGTAGCGGTGTTAATCTGATAATTGAACTGTCATCACGACTCGTACACGTTCAACAGTTTTGAGTTTCTTGGGTGGACTTGCGACCGGCGATATGCAAGAGGTGTACAGGGAGTGTGTTAGGAGCTGTGGGCAAATGCGAATAAGCCCCTTTTTATTTATATTTCACGCGATCGCTCGGCCGTTTTATATGCAGTCATCCCTAACGTTGATCTCCCGCCAATAATTGTTTCCCAACGTTACCGGCTCATCGGCGTGGCGGGTGGTAATTGACGTTTTGCCTAACTGCAGCATTACCCTGAGCCTTCACAAGTCCTATAAAAGCGCCCTGGTTCTGGCGAGTATCCCTACACACCTTCCGCAAACTTCGTTTTTTCCTCTGCCACTCTTAGACGGCATACCTCTCTAGCCCACTGCATCAACGTTGAACGTATACCCTCATCTCACAGGCTCGGAATCCACTTCATTCCCACCTTTTGCAATGTGCAAACACGAAGTGTGAGTACACCGTTCACCCAAAAGCAACACCGGAAGACACCAACTCATTGCCTTCCGTTCTTTCAGTGTCGGTGACTTTTACCGGGGTTGCGGTGTACGTTCGCTCTGATGTCCAAGTTATATATCGCGACCATTGACAGACTCGTTGTGTGGCGTAGCATTTCCATGGCCGGTATTTCACTGGCGAGACCAAGGACTGCAAATCGGAGGAATGTAGATCGAGTGTGATGCACAAGCACAAGACCGCTAAAAACTGCAGGTGCCCCGAGGTAAGCAACGCGATTACGCTTTGTCGATAGGTTTAGCGCCGTCGACAGTGTCTTGTTGCTGCCGACGCGTCACCTTTGCTAGTATTGTCTTGCTTACCTATTGCCCATTCAGATCATCGACGAAGAACGGAAGGTCCAAAACATGTTCCAAATTGCATTTGCTGAGTGTCAACGCGTCACGCGTTGAGGGTGGTCCCTGAACACCATTCCGGGCAATCTGGGTTCTTTTATCATACTACTTATACTAATGTGTTTTTCATGCTGTACATTATGCATTCCATTCCTGTACATAACATGAACACATCTTTCGAGTCGACGCCATGATAAGAGAATTGATTAGCTCAAATAAGGTTGGGCTTCCAGGCGCTCCCACGTGGCAGCACGGGGGGTTTCCGGATTAGGCAGTCCCGTAGGATAAATATTAAAAAGGCACGGATTTTCACCGATCTTGATTCGCACGCGGGCCAATTCAGCTCGGCAGGCCGCAGCACCGCGGCAGCTTTATATTAGTATTACATAAAATCTACCTCCGCCATGCAAGCTACGGATACTCGGTAAAGAGACGCCTCGATACAGCTCGATACCTGTAGATATGTGAGAATAGATACCTCCGAGGCAGGCCGGGCTTAGACGTGGAGGTTGTCCCTTCCGCATGGCGGAAAAATGTGCTCACACATGATGATGCTCCGGTCGGAAGTTTTAGACTCCCTCTACTCAAATTTGCGTTCCTTATTTGAAGAGCTGTAAGTAGCTGTAAGTCCATCTGGAGGGTTCATGGGATGAGCGTATGACGTACCGCAGGTTGACCGACAACGAAAAATATGGACCACCAAAATTATAAACCACCACCTTGACTCTATGCTTGATAGCTCGTTCGATACAGGATTCTTGCAAAGGCGGACTCGTCCGCTCGCGCGCTCCCCTGCACTTCCCTGATCTAATATAGGGAAGACAGACGGATGTATTATGCATGCCGTGGGTACCCCCACAGTAACGAGTGGGAGCGATCGAGATCGATCGAAATGCATCGCGCGACCGGACAACCACGGGGAATGCTCTAGATGTAAGCATGAAAGCAAAATGAAAAGCACATGAGGGTATATCTGCTGATCGTATGGGTATAAGCATTGAGACGACCAGCCATTCTGCTGCCATCCTCCAGCATCCAGCCTGTCAAACACCAGTTGTGAGCAATACATCCATCGATGACAGGGCAGAAACGTACAAGTTCATTTCTTGTGCATGTGGGGAATGAAAAGCGCAAGGGCCACTAGCCCTCCAACAACAATGCTGCAGACGACGGCAAGAAATCCACCCTTCCAGTGCCTGAGTCTCTCCTCTTCTGGCCGAGGACGAGGAATCACAGCGAGATTCACAAGTGGCCAGTTGATGGCCCCGATCTGGCTGAAGATCACCCCTGTTGTAGACGAGCGATGAGGGAAATATAATCATGGCACCATAGAAACCCACTAACCAAAGCCAGTAGGGCTAGGGCTAGCCGTCCCGGCACTTGGGGTATATGGGGGAGGGTGCTGATCAGGGCCATGCGTCTGGGCATAGTAGGTTGGTAGAGAGTCGTTGGACGGCGAGAAGTACGAAAATGCTGCCGGGGGGTAACGGGGCGGGATGTGCGATGAAGTTGTAGGTCCGTGTGGGACATTGTTTGGATCATCAGCCTGGGAAGTCATGTCGTTATGGCTCCTCATAATCAAGTCTGCAATGAAACCACAAGGTATTCTCAAATGAGGTAGTTGGTATCTTCGACGTGAAGGTTCTGTGTGAGCCTTCTAATTGAACATCGTCCGCCTTTATAATACAGCGACGAGGTGGTTTAGGCTGTGCGGGCTAGCCAATTACTTGGCAAAAACAAACACTAAAAAAAAATCTTGAAAGGCTTCTTAAGGCTTAACGAGAGTTCATTTCGCGACTACAGAGAGCGTCGTCAAGTTAAAAATCGACTATATTGAAAAGTAACCGCAACGATCTCACCAAAAATTGCTTCTTCACCCTCAACGTGGTCGACGCAGTGTAGAGAAGAAAACGAGATATACTGAGTATGACTTGTTAATACCGTTCCGTGAAATTGCAACAAAATACTTTGATTTGCACCTTAGCAAGGCAGTGCCTCTTCATCCGATAGGACCCGACGTCAGTTTCTATCAGACGGTGCTATGACCATTGTTTGGGCAGGAGTCACTGGTAGGTGCGAATAATTGTCTTTGTCGACTAATCATCTAGAATTGTTAGTTGTAGCGCCGGAACAAAACGTCATCAAATCCTCCATACTTATCAGTGTTGCTTACGAGGTCCCAATCGTGATTCCCAAAACGATCATACTCAGAGTATATGTCTCGATCTACAACATATCCCATCTCCTACGAAACCACAACACCGATTGAGCAGCAGGACCGCGGTGCTAGTCGCCAGCTTCACTTGCTGCGCGACCATCGGTGCGAAGCCGGCCTCGCAGGTTCAGCTGCTGGATAGGCTTACGTCCATTGTGTGGCTATAAGCCGCATAAAAACGTCCATGAAAAGGCAAGGACTTATGAGAAGTGGATGCCAGCGTCGTGGAACGCAGCTAACAACCTAGGAGTATTGATAAGAAAAGAGCACAGTCTATCAGAAAAAAGGGGTGACTTGCTTTAACAGATCATCAACGTCCATTTTAGAGGCGCGAGTTTCAGTACATTCCACATCCTCCAGGACCTTGTCCACAAGGGAGCTGATGGGAGTATCGTCAACCATCTGGGAAACCGTCAGTGAACGTCCATGTATAAGAGCTCGTACGTACCATTTCTTGGGCCGCAAGCCAAGTACGTCGATTCTGCTCGAGCATCTTCATAACGCCCTTTGCCTGGAAGTTGCCGCGTATCGTTTTATTAGGTCTCGAGAAAATGATGCGGTTCATGCCATCGAATTCCTCGAACTTGATGGGTGGTGGGGGATCAATCGGTACGAGGCGAATAACCGACGACTCCACTTGCGGGGGAGGCCTGAAGTCATTGCGAGACACATTGATGATATTATCAACCTTGGCGTACAGCTAAAAGGGCAGGTCAGTTAATTCGGAGTGATGCAGATTAATCGCGCACATACCTGTACATTGGCAGAAAGCCGCGACCATAGTGCCGTTCCTGGTTTCGCGGTAAGTCGCAGGGCAAACTCGCGCTGGAACATGAGAATCGCCACCCGAAACAGTGGTCGATGTGAAAGAAGGCGGAAGACGAGCGGCGACGAGATTTGGTATGGGGTGTTGGATATGCAGACTTCAAAGTATGGTATGTCAGCTTTAATAAAATCGCCGATCACGACTTCCAACTTGTGCTGTTCAGGTCTACGGATAGCTTAGCCGCCAGCTTGATCTTTCAGTAAAAATTACTTACGTTCCCTGGACGCGTTTGATCACCTCCGCAGCCATACGAGGGTCCATTTCCACTGCAGTTACATGTTTCGCCTTCTCGAGAATTTTCACAGTAAGATTTCCAGTTCCAGGTCCGACTTCAAGGACTTTATCGGTGGGTTTGAGGTTCGCCTAGTGATCCTATTAAGCTATGAGCAGAAATAGACAATTCAGAACTGACAGCATCTACAATTCTATGGCCTGACTTCAGTCCCGAAATTCAGCTGCTGGATCTGACTTGGCTACTGACTTTTGCGCCGTTGCAGGATTTTTGAGAATATGCTGGCCAAAACGCTGGGTATTGAAGATCGGATTGGTCATAGAGTTCGAAGACTTCGCTTCGCTCTTCTTCGGCGCTGGTTGATGGGCTCGCGAGAATCGTTCAGTCGTTGCTCGAGGCATAGTGTGTGTGATGGTTGTAAGCGCTTGCAGCAGAAAAGATTTCTTGCGCGCATTGGATGACAAATATTTTCCCACGTGACTACATATTACACGCGACGCGTCCGAGAGACTCGTGTTTTCCCGTTTCGGATACACACCTTAGTGATCGGAAAACCCGAGAGACTGTCGATCGCGAGCTCCGATAGTGTTACAGATACTGCGTCCGCAATAACAGTACGCGAGGAGATCGGCTACTTCTTTCCAGACATATCTAGAACTTCGATCCACCTTTTGGGTATTCCCTTGCTAGTCAAATACTCCACCACAGCCGCGAATTGCTTCCCTTGGACAAGGACCTCCAAGCCAGAATTCGCAGGCTTTCCGGGAGTCGGCGAGACTTGGAAAAATGGATTGGCAAAAGCCACGGAATATAATGATGTGCATACCAGATGTGGCGCCCGCACAGACCTTTCTAAGCTCTTCAGCCATGTCTTCGGCATTCAGCACGAGAAAAGGTTCAAAACCCGAGATCAAAGTGGACGCTTTCCGACCTTGGCGCACTTTCATAACAACCTGTATGGGCTTTATCTCGCCCTTTCTGTCTTTATCATGAGTGATGAATAGGATGCAATGGGAAAGCTCTGAACGTACTTCCGTACCACATCTTTGCCATCAGATACCTCATACCAAGCTTGCATACGATCCAGAACTGCCTTGGTTAATTCTTCCCTTTTCATAAACTCCATGGGTCCAGGTTCTTGCCCTGCGTCCTTCCCTTTCGACTTTCCTTTCGCTTTGGAAGAGACACAATTGACCAGCCTTTCGTCGAGATTGATATAGGCCTGTTCTTGAGGATTGACGAGCGAATTCGCAGTTATGTAGGAATTTAGGAGGCCTTTGACTTCGACTAGTGAATATATATTCGTAGGACTATTAGCCCAGAAGTTAGTACACCTTAGTTGAACAGAAAACGATATTCACATACTTCCCACCCATCGTTTCGAACAAGCCGACGGTGGCTTGATGAGGTTTCCAGAGCTCTGTCACCCGCACCTCCCCTCCTCCAGCCTGCTCTTCCCTCGCTTTTTCCTCTCTCATCGCTTTTTTGGCCGCAGTGGTTTCGACATCTTTCAGAGTGGCGTAGCCGTGATGTCCAGCCACGGATGGATGTTTAGCATTGACCGATGTAACGAGAAGGTCAGTCTGCTGAGAGTGCTTCTGTGGGGATTTGAGTGTGAGGAGAGTTGCCTTCTCCTCACTCTTTAGGAAGATCGTAAGAGACTTATGGGTAGACGATTTGATCGTTATCTCAGACGAGCTCGGGCACGGGGACGCGCCGAGAGGTGAAGGCCCAGAATGTGGTATGATCAACACAGGGAAGGCTGGTCGACACGGGAGGATATAATTTGTGTAGAACAGAGTCGCGGGGATAGGAAACGCCGAAGGTGGTATTGTGGAAGAAATCACCTGCAACAGTGAGATGTGAAGGAGGGTACTGATTTCTTGGGGAGAGTAAGACGGGCCCGTAGGAGGATATGCTTCGGAAGGTTGAATGGAAAGGTTCGCTAATGCCTCGGTTGTCGACGGGCCCGACTCATTATTGTCGTCCCCAGCACTCAGTTTCTGTTCCAGGGATTGTGACGGCTGTTCATTGGGTTCTGAATCAAAATGAACTGCATCGGGGACCTCTCCTTTTGATCCTAGTTCCCATAGATGGTCCTTCCATGTGTGGAGTACGATAACAGCCTTGCCTTTTTCTTGACCACCTTGGACTAACTGATCGCTAGGAAGCGCCATACGGCCAACAGCAAGCGGGGGGGAGAGGGTCGGATTTTCTCGACTATGGTTGTACTGTAGTATAGAAACGAGTTGATTTTCCTTCAGAGAGGTAGCATGGTGAACAACTGGCTTAAGGCAAAAGTCAGGTTCGTACACTTATGTACACTTTGACCCTATATTTATACGACTAATAAAGACTGACCTCCAGGTATCATTAGATCTGCACCTCCGATGAGAATCGGAATTACAGTGGATGGTGTGGATAGAACTGGAAGAAGATCCCTTCGTTTCCACAAGGTATACACGGTTGGAACGAGATCATCTGAGCCTTTGCCTAAGGTAAACCACAGCGGATCTCCATCTGATGCCAGGTAAGCAACCTGAGATCTTCCATTCAGGAACATGTTTGAGATGAACATAGTAAAACTCCACGCACTCCAGGTTCTTCCAAATGCGTGCTGAACTTCACGGATTGGATTCCTTCTGGTACTAGTAGATCTCCATCTTCAGAGGAGATCCCAAACGCTGTTACCACACGTTGCTTGAGTTTTCGTCTATCTGAGCTGCGCAAAGGTGCAGAGGTCTTGATTCCACCTAGAGGTTTCTTGAACATGAGAAATTACTAGTGATTGATGTCGATGAAGGCGACTCGAAGACTCAGACACTGATAATGATAATGATAAGATATGTGGCTGTGCAGCGCTTCGTTTGAAGATAAATCAACTTGTAATATTCAACGTTAGCTCAGCTCAGTCCATAAATTACAACAGTAGTACACGAAGGATGAAGATATATACTCTGATGCTTCACTCGTCCAATTTCATCCTTGAGGACCTGAACAGCTGCACCATCCCAACAGGGATGAGAGTCGCATCCACCACCTCCAGGCCCCCAAACCTCTTCACCACCTCCTCACCATAGAGCGAAACAACCCACTGCTGGTACCACTCCATATTATCCCACTCCTTGTTTCCCTGTGACAAGAACGACTCCACGGCAGGCGTCATCCGGATATTTTCCAGTTCCAAGACTTGCAGCATACTGTCGTAACAATCCCTCCATTCCGGCAGCCAAATCTCCCGAAGAGAAAGGTAGTCGTTAAGCGCCATGAATGGCGATTTTTTGACACCCTTATAGCGCAAAGGGCCACTCTCCCAATCCTCCTTCAATCTCTGGTATTTGGCTTCGTCGCCTTCCATCAAAGCCTTGAAACCTTGTGGAACAGTCGAGTCTAAGCTCTTCTCCACGGCAAACATTTCAATCATCGGATGACGCAGTTCCAGACCCCCACTACTGATCGGGAGGTAGAAATATCCCTGAGGAAGGTCGCGGATCCCAAACCGGGACTCGATCACAGTGCGTAAATGAGCCACAGCGCCCCCATGGACGTTGGAGAACAGCTCTTGTTGGATCCTTGCAAGGGTGTTAATAATCTCCGTGGTGTGGACATCACCAAAGCACTTCGCTGGGCGACCGCCGAAATTCCGCAAGAAGAATGCCATGTACTTATTATATGCGTTTACCCAACCGAAAACCGATTTTGCTGATGCGAGCTGGCGACGGAGCTCTGTGATGTGGTGATCGACGTCCTTCTGATCAATGATAAATCGAGCCTCGTTCTGGTCGAAGCGGAGGAAGCCCCAACGGATGTCGCCAGCTGGGAGTCCAGGCTCTGCAGTGCCGACCCACGCCGACCCTGTTTTGCCTTCGTTAAACTTGAGGCCGACGAGATTTGCGTAAACGTTCATTTCTTTCCAACCTGCAGCGCACTTTGTCGCGTCTGCATCCCAAAGCCAGAGATCATCGTGCATGCGGTAGAGGAACAACCCGCCGGCTCTCTGATTAACAGCAAAGTCCATACCAAAGAGGACCGCCTCGCCGCACACCACACTCAAAGCATAGCTGATCGGAGTTCCACGTTTGCGAATGTGGGGCTGGCCTGCCGGATCCTGTTTAAAACGCAGCGGAGCGGAGAGGAACCTTTCAAAGAACGAGCACCACTCGTTAGAGACGCCGAAAAACTTCAATATAGCGAGGATGGAGGCGTGGGGAAGGGATGGTCCGAACCACTCCAGATCAGAACGGATAACAGCATGAGAGCCGTGTAAAGTCGAGTTGAGTTGGCATTCCGTTGCCATAATCTGTAGCAGCTTCTGCTTAGTTGCAGCTGGACTGTTTTCATCCTGGGTAGCAGGAGCGTCCAAGAGGTCGTCATATGACGAAGGATTACTCGCTGATGACGATAGTTGACTGAGGAAGAAGTGACTTTCTCGCTGTTCCCGGCGATGCGCTTCTATGCCATCGGGTTTCTCCTGGCTAAGTTGGCTGGAATTGCGCTCAAACATCGCTGACGGGCGGTCGGAGTGGCCGTTCTTCCACGCCTTGCTTTCCAAGATACGCTTGAGGCCGGCTTTCAGTTTCACCTGCCAGGCGACACCAATATGTTGAAGTAATAGAGCATCGACGATCTCTGGGTCTGTGAATGCCCTGAAAAGCGGATGCGTAAGGGTGAGCGTAGTCCGTAAATCAAGCTTGCGTGCACATATCTGTATTTACCGTTGAGATGACGACGCATCTCGATGACGATACCCTCCGCTGGCCACGACCAGTTTTCGAGGCTGGCCATACGCATGTTTAGAACGCTGGCCACCTCAGTGATAATGGTACCATTTTCGAGGAACTCCGCCAACGTCGCCCTCTTCACCTCGTCCATGAGTCCCGATGCCAGAAGGCCACGGATGGCGTTCTCGACATCACTGTCTGAGATGGTGCGTCGTTTGAAGTATGATTCAAAGTGTTGCATATCGTCTCGCAGGGCTTTTAAGGCCTTGGATGCTTCATCTCCTGAGAAGAGTCCAGAAAGATATGATTCGAGGGCTTCCGTGTCAACGGGCTTTTCGTCGAAGATGATGGATGTGAGACGGTCCAGCTGATCATGCATCTCTTGTCTTCCAACGTTTATAAATTCTGAACTGGCGATAGATTCGGCGTCATCGGCGCTCGAAGCTGCCAATGCAGTGGACGAGTCACCACTAGCCACCCACTCATTGAAGAGGTTCCCAAACAATTTGGCGCAGTCAAAGCGCATCAACGAGTGTCGGATGTGCGTTTCAAGAGTGTCAATCCAGCTCCTGAGGATTTCTGAGCTGAAGTTGGGGTCCTGCTTCGCCTGGGGGAGCCAAAGATGCAGGTTATGGATGTTCAATTTGCCACCCAAGCTACTCGAGCTCGTCACTGAGCCAGAGCCCGACCACGACTTGACGGCCTTGAGCAGAATCTCACATCTCGCAATCAGGTCTTCACCGGCGGCTTCGGCCTCTTTCAAGACCTTTGCATGCTCCTGATAGCTTACACGCTGCTTTTCCAGCTCTTGAAGTTTGATAGAAGTTATGAATTGGAGGGTCTGGCCAAAGGCAGCAGAAGTAGTCGGGTGCTCCATGGATGCTGTGAGGTTGAAGAAATAGTTCAAAGCTTTCCGAGTCAAATGCAGTCGAAGAAAGATACCGTTTGTGTTTTGTGTTTTGTGAGTGACTTGTTGCGTAGTGCCTGTTCGTGGGTTGTGAATGGGATCCGCGAGAAGGATGGCAGCGTCCCCGAAAGCTGCCTTTTGAAGCATTTCCTCTTGAGGATAAAGTAGACATGATGATGATGGAAGGTGACAGGGATGGAGTCAGCGTCTGCATGACGCCCAACCTTCGTAGTAACAGAGTCATGATATTGAACGGTTCCGATGAAGGTTGACGTGAACTAAGAATTGTGCACCCCTAATGCGCTGTAGTGTTTCAAAGGCGATTACGACGGCTGCCGCCCCGGTCAAGCCATCGTGTTGGGAAAGCCGCATTCATTTTTACCTGCGTGCCATAAGCAAGCCCTGCTAACGAAAAGTGAGCAGAAGACCATGGTAGAAGTTCGCGCGACGCACGTCCGCTTCACGCCGGACATGAACGTTCCTGAATCAACGTTGTCGTTCTATTTCCGTCAAGTTCCTTGCTTGCTTTGAGAATTCTCATGCTTGCCATCACCTATTCCTTGTGAATGAAGATGTCAATATCTGTTGAATCAAGTCTTGAACCCCATCGATGCTCGTACCCTGTCACAAGGGTAGTGTTCCTATTCTCGTTGAAGGTCAGACGGAACTCAAAGTACATCGCACTCGTAGAGTGCAGCGTCAGGCTTGCCAAGTGGGCCACAACCGCATGCAACCACGATGCTCAGATATCTTAAGCGCACACACCCGCAAGATTCCCAGTCTGATTGAAGTGCTCTGCTAGCGGAGTATGGATGAACGCAAGACTACAAGAAAACACACTAAACTAGAATTAAACCAGACCTCAAAGCATGATGGGCTGAAGGGAACGAGGGAACAGCCGTAAAGCACCTCAACCCAGAAAAAATGACAGGAAACAAGGCAGTCAAGCCCTGAAAAATATGGTTCCTCGATGCGGACGCCGAGCGTGCGAAGGACAGCGAGGATAGTGAGGAGAAAATGAAAAACCCGTCATGCAATGACTAAACTAGGGGGCTTGCCAATAATCGTTCATCGCACAAGGGGAGGGGGGTGCAGGCAGATAGAGGGAGGGAAGGATGGGTTTCGTCCGTCCTAATAGGCGGGACCTGTCGCGGACGGTTTCGTGGAACTTGCACCTTTAGAGGGTAACGGTGCTGCCTCACTGGGTGCGGATGCAGCAGGTGCCTTCACGGAGGTAGCTGAGGCCGTGGAAGAGGTGGCCTGGGTTCCCTTTCCAGTCGCAGCGGAAGTAGTGGCTGTATCGGTAGCAGTTGAAGCGCCCTTTCCGGTAGCGGATGTCGGAGCGGCAGAGTTAGAGACGGATGCAGGTACGCTGGCGCTAGCACCGCCCTTGACAGTGGATGAAGCGGCGGCAGGGGATGAAGCGACGGGAGTAGATGAAGCGACAGCAGTGGATGGAGCGGCGGCAGTGGAGGAAGCGACGGGAGTGGAGGAGGCGGCGGCAGTGGAGGAAGCGGCGGCAGTTGAGGAGGCAGCGGCAGAGCTCGCGGCTGCGGACGAGGCGGGAGGCTGGGCAGCACCACCAGAGCCAGGGACGGGGTTTCCATCAGCGGTGACAGTGAACTAAAGAATTGCAGGGTGAGTGGTCGTCTACCAACCAAGCAGGAGAGACAACGCACGTATATAGCATCATCGAGAGAACCGTGTTGGGCAACAGGAACAATAACAGGCTGGTGGTTCGCCGCAGAGTTGATGGACGACAACTTGTAGAAACCAGCGGGAAGACCAGCAGTGACATCCGCGGTGAGCTTGCCACCAGCGGCGGCGGCGTTAAGGCCTTTAAAGAAGGCAAACTTCTTGGGGTCGGTCGGAGCGCCTTGATCGAGCGCGGTGAGCTGCTCCACAACAACGTGGGAGTGTCCTATGATCTGGCCCTGCGCGTTGAGTTGCTGAGGCGCAGCGAAGTAGTTCTGCTGGGCGTTGACGAAGGCTCCGGTCTGCATGCCGTTGATGTTCATCTCGATTGTGAAGGCCGTATTTGCTTTCAGGGTGGCAAAGTTCTTGGGGTTGGCGAATTTCGAGGAGGGCATGTTGTCGATAGATGGGATCGCACCGATGGGGGCAGGGTTGCAAGAGCCGGTGGTAATTTGCTTGCCGTCGGTGATGGGGAGGTTGGGAACCATGAGGCAGAAGTTGATGAAGTTGTTCGTGGACGTGAGCGACTTGACTTGACCTACAGCGGGGACGTTTTGACCGTCATTAGCGAACCCTTTGGCGATGACTTTGGGGTCGAGAGCTGTAAATAGCGAGAGTTAATAAGTGGTGACCTAGTCAGAGTTGTGCGTACGTACTCAACGAAGTTTGAGCATTTCCGCCAGCAGCTCCGTTGTTGTTCCCAGCGTTACCCGTGCCAGTGTTCGCCTGCAGACCAACTCAACTCAACACCGGAAGTAAATCGTAGTAAGATCGACTTACAGGACTGCCAGCAGTGGTGGTCGCTGAAACTGCGTAGCAAAGTTAGTCCCATGGGTGTGGGCTAGTGAAAGAAGTAACATACCAGCGGCATTGTTGCCAGCCTTCGAGGTAGTAGCAGCCTTTGAGGTGGTGGCAGCATTCGAGGTGGTGGCGGCAACTTTTGTGCTAGTGGCAGCCTGCGCTGTAGTGTTCTTCACACCACCGTTCCCGTTGTTGTTACCCGTGTTACCGTTACCGCCGCCATTTCCATTATTGCCGGTGTTGTTGTTGTTGTTGTTTCCGCCATTGCCTACGATTCGCTGGTCAGCATATCTAGTCGGGAAAAGTTAGCAAAGAGAAACTCACCGGTGTTCGCGTTGTTGTTATTGTTGTTGCTGGGCACAGGCGATGCAGTAGCGCCTGCAGTAACCGTCACAGTCCGTAGGATGGTACGAGTGGAAGGGGGCTGAGTGATCAAGTTGTAAATAACGGATTTTGTTCGGGAATAAGAATTTGAACTCACTGCACATCGGTCCTGCTGCGGTGCTGGTGCACCCTGTGCAGTGAAAGAAGATAAGGAAAGCGTGAGGAAAGCCACCAGGAAAGATCGCGGATGCATATCGTTAAAGAGAGTTTTCAAAGAACAAAAAAGAGTGTAAAAATTGCTTTGAGGTTAGGCACTTTGGCAGAAAACGACACCAGTGTCGGGCGTTCGTAGTCTTGTGGGCGCACTAGGCGACGGCGCAGGCAGAGCAGAACAATGACGGAAGAAGAAAAGGGAAAGAATGAAATCAAACAACGATGCTGTCCCTTTAAGTATAAGTACACATGCCACTCAAATGCCACTCATGCGGCGTAAGATGGGCAGTCCGGCATCCCTCGGCTGTTGAATCTTGTGTTGACATCTGTATCATTCGGCCACTTTTGCCCTTTATTTAGACTGCTCCCTTCCATGTACCCTTCCTAACCTCTGAAATTATCCCAAACACCCCAGGCCCTGAGAAATAAATCGAAGAAACCCTTTTTATCCGTGCAAATCTCGGGATCGATGCCCGTTACTATCCATCCTATTTATATCACTCCGACAGCTAGTACATGTGCGCTCGCCCGCCAGAAAGCCGTTCCTGCTGACAATTAGATCTCGATGCCGAAATACTATGCCAGCAATCCACAGCATCGTTGATGTAGTGCGTATCCAATACATCTACTACATCAGATGCGGTTCTACCGTCCTCACTCATCTTTCGATGGCAGCACTATAGCAAACGACCCGTGTTTCCACTCTTGCGTTTATTGTAATCCTTTTCCTCGTCCACTGCACGCTCGCAATTAAAATCTACGTCACAGGTCGTCGACCTGCGCACGGGCGCTGTTACACTCATCGGATATTCTGGCCAACTTGTCTCATCAACTGGATCTATGATTCCATGAAATGCAGTCGTCGCCGTCGGCAAAAACCTTGGGGCATGCGCACTTGTCCTGGAGCTACTTAGGAGAAACTTGCTCAATTCCGCTTTGTAGCCTTGCATTAGGTCGTGGAACGGATACCGATAAGTATCTAGTCGTCGCAACCTTTGCGTGACACAATTACCCCCCAAGGCACGCATCTCCCGACTCCGTTACTGATTACTCCGTACGACTGCCTCTCACCAGCTCTCACCTACATAATTACGATACGCAATCTGTTTCCTGTTCAGTGTTCACTGGATTACTGTAAAACAGTTTGGTACTTATGTGCAGCCGATACTCACAGTCCATATGGACGCTGCGGCCGTCTGCATCATGTTGGTTCTAATATCCTGTCACCTAGACGACTTGCCAAGTCATTTTCGAAATCACGCCGACATCAGAAATCTAGCAGCCAACAAGCTCGAGGTCTTGAGATCCATAATGCATGCGACCGAAGTCAGACGTGTGGTTCATTGACCCCCAGCATTGAGATCTGAGATTTCTTACACTGCCATACAGGACTTGTGCAGTTCATAATCACCAGCTATCAGTGTAGATGGCGGGTGATGGGAGGAATGTAAGTAGACAACCAGGCACTACCACACACCGCCGAACACCGTTGAAGCTGGAACAACCAACAATACCGAGAGACGCGAAAGACAACCAGAAGGCGTAGTTCTAGCGCTTATACAAGCTCTATGTTGAAGCTCGTAACCTGCGGCAAGTATGCTCCAGCAGCAAGGTCAAGGATGTACACATCATCGTAAGACGTAGTCCCATCAAAGCCGCCGAAGAGGAACAGCCTACTGTCCGCCAGGATTGTGGAATGATATCCGCGGCCACTTGGTGGTTTCCCAAATGCCGGTCGTGGCTCGTATGTAAGCGATACTGGTATGAGATCAGACCGTGATCATGGTAAGAAGGTGGCAAGACGCACCGAGGTTGAATGGAAGCACTTCAGAGCAATATTCTTCGCCATTGAAGCCCCCAGTAATGAAAAGGAACGAGCCGACTTGAGTCGCGCTGTGTGCTATCCGTTTGTACTTCGATGTTAAGAGCGTGACTTGACTCCAGTGGCGGGTATCTGCAATAAAATTGATGAAGAAGGTACTAGCATAGAGATCGCACACATACCAAGGTCAAGACACCATATGTCGGTGAAAAAATCCTTCCCATCGCTGCCTCCCACCACAATCATCAGATTCCCAACCAAGTTGGCCGTGTGATAACCCCTGTTCTTGGGCGTCCTCCCTGTGGTCTTGACCTCCTCCCACTTCATCCGGCTGAAGGACGACACGTCAAGCGTCCACACATCACTCAAAGCATTCAGCCCCGTTCCGCCCCCAAAGATCCATATCTTCTGCTGATACAGCACAGCCGAGTGCGCACGGCGGGGCGTAGGGAGGGGCCCGGAGATGGAAGGCTGCGTCCAGTGGCGCGTCGTGGTATCGAGGACGTAAACCTTGTCGTAGTATTGCATGCCGTGGCCCCCGCCGAATACGACGAGCTTGCGGTCGACGAGGGTCGTGGTATGTGCACGACAGGGTAATGGGATTTCCCCAGTGGTTTCCCGTATTGTCCATTGCATGGTTTCTGCCAGAAGAGGAGTTGTGAGTATTGGTGAGTTAGCACCGAGATCAACGGACGCACCAGTGTCAAAGCAATACATGTCTTTCATGTCTTTGCCCACTTCTTTGTCGTCATTTCCACCAAAGAGCCACGCAGTGGTATCAACCAGCGTCATGCTGTGCGCACGCATTGTGCGCTGAGGAACGGCTCCATACACTGGCGCACGGCTCCAATGCATCGCGGTGCTTGGAACGGTCTCGGCGTTCTTGTCGTGAGGTAAAGCCGGAACCGCTCTAATCCTCTGCACTAAAGGAAGCGGCGTGGTAGGTTTCCGACTTTTGGAAGAGGACGGGGCGGCCGTGGAGGATGATGCAGTGCTGCGTTTGGTAGCGGTGACGGAGGGTATACCCATGGTTTCGCTTGAGGATCGACCGAGTGTCCTGATACTCGGCGTCCGAACCTTGGATCCGCCAGAGCGGGAAGCTGACGCTGAAGTTGGAGGTGGGGGGGCGGCGAGTGTTGAGCTGGAAGAAGTGGCGGGACTAGTCGTGGTGAGATACGGCGAGTTATCTGGATAAGGGCTTGTTGGTGTGAGAGGGCCCTCCTCAGGTACGTCGGTCAGGCTCCGCGAGATACTCATGCCCGTTGATGCACTCTCAAGTATCTTGTAGTGGTCGTTAGTGGGCAAGCGTCTCTAAATTACACAAATCGAAATATGTCCACGTGTTGATCAGTTTCTTGGCATTGACAATGATCGAGAGCAAAAGGAATCTACAGCAATCTGCTATAAATCTGCTACGCGTAATTCAAATGAGTGCCACAGTCAGAGGAAAAGTCTGACTCTGAAAGAAAGGTTTAAAGGATTTGACTGCATCAGCTGCTGTGCGACGCGGTGAACGTGTTCTCAATGCCACCGGCAGTCTTCTCTGTATAGGCTCATTCTATCAACAGTTAGCAATACTGGGCCATTGCATGAACTCATCGGACTCATTGCAACGAAGCGAAGCGCGAGCAAGGGAGAAGAAATTCATGAGCGAATCAATATCAACAAGGCCGTTGTGATCACAAGCTTACAGTCAAACGAATGTGATTGATATCCTAAAAACAAAATTCAAGCCGAAATCCATGGTATAATGTCATTAACCCAACCCAATCCCACTCAAAGCATGCCCAAAAACAGGAAAGAAAAGGCTCCCAGAAGGAGACCACCAGATTGACCAATCTGCCCTGCCGCATTGGACGTCGATGCGGAGCCAGGCGAAGTCTGAGTGGCCGTGCTGCTTGCGCCTGTCTGGCTAGCCGAGCCGCCCGTTGTCGCCGAAGGAGGCGGGGTGGCAGGCGCATTTAACGCGTTGGCTCTGAATGCGGCGGCAGTCTGGTCGGTAGTGGGGTTGACAGCAAGGACAGCGCCTTTGTTGCACAAGCCACCAGCTTCGTCGAAGAACCAGGTAGGGTCGGTATTGTTAACCAGGATTTTGTAGACTGGGAGCCCGGGAGCATCGACGCTCAAGGTATCAGCTACCTATTGAATAGACCGTGTCATCGGCACGTCGCTAATATCTTCCGAGGAGAATTGACGTACAGTGAAAACGCCGGTATTAATCCCGCCATTGCTTGTGCAGGGGTTCTGAAATGTGGATTCTAGGACGGGTTAACAGATACATGTAGACAATACAAACGCGAGATACGCACGAACAACGCTGTGCTGTCCGCTCCGGAATTCCCAGGAAATAATATCGCCGACTACGGGGTGGATGACTGAAGGGTCAAATCCAAGACCTTTCTTTCTGTTTTGAAGGTAAGCCGCAATGAACCAGTAGGCCATGTAGTATGGGCACGAACCCAGTCGTCTCGTCCTTGCCAACACCCACAAGGTATTCTATTCCGAGGACGAGAGGAAGGAAGCTGAGAGGAAGAAGAGAAATCAGAGCAGTGCACTTCATTACTGGAGAGGAAGAGAATGACGGGGGTTGATGTGGGGAAGGTTAGGACAACGTGAGGATGAACAAATTATTTAACAGGTTGAATGTTCGGAAATAGGTTCGCTACTCGGATATTGATATTTGCTCTTGTGTGCATCACAAGCCATTGCCAAGAATCTGCAGTGAACAGTACTGCAACATACCTTTTTCACTGCTCTCCCACCTGCTTAGACTGCGTTTCTCGAGATTGGCGAGGACGAGGAGTTGGACGACAGTGATCTGAGTTTGGAATCTGCTGCGACAGGTTACGGGCAGGTAACAACTCAGCGCTTCAGGCGGTCAACCGAACTCGAAATCTCCGCGTCAGGAATATTCTGCCATGCAAGTCGCGGTCGATACCAGGAGACCTGCTCGTCAGGATACCTTTGATCTTCGGGAACAAATTCAACAGGACGATAATAGCTCTCATTTTCATGCACACGCCGATGCCGCCTCAGCCACGTATCAGGAAGACGAAGAGACGTCGGTGATGGAGGATGATTCGGACGGCGAGGACCAGGAAGAATACATTGACGATGACGGTTCTTCGTCTCTGTCAATACCCAACGAATCCATCGACTTTGACCTCGTCTATTCTCTGCACAGTTTTGCGGCTACGGTGGAAGGGCAGGCGAACGTCGTCAAGGGCGACAGCTTGTTTTTGATGGACGACAGCAACAGCTACTGGTGGCTTGTTCGTGTCCTCAAAACTCAGGAGGTCGGCTATATACCCGCGGAAAATATCGAAACCCCGTTTGAGCGTCTTGCAAGGCTCAACAAGCATCGCAACGTTGATGTGAGTACCATTTCAATTATTTGTATTTCTAGCACCAACGCTCTCTTAGCTCGCCTCTGCGACTCAAGCAGAATTGAACGACAACCTTAATGCATCCCAGGACCGTCTCCGTGTCACTCTTAATTCGCGTGCTGGCTCAAATCACACGCCCTCTCCTCTTCCACCGGGTGGCTCTCGAGCGGGCAGAAACGTCCATTTCAAGGCATCCTACCCCGTCCACCAGTACCCACCTGCGATATGGAGAGAAGGGGAAGAAGACGACCCGGACACCGAATGGGATGATGAAGGGTATACCGACGAGGACTCAGACTTGGCGGAGGAAATGAAAGCTCAGTCTGGGGCCGAGGATGTTGGTCCTCCGGGAATGGAACCAGATGACGGGATGGGTTGGGAGGATGGGGCTGTAGAGGAGATACAGGCGCGTCAGCTGCAGGCGGTCGTTCCCGACGGAGCCGCCCGCGAACAGCAGCTGCGCCAGGAACAGGCGCGGGAGCTGGCTGTGCAGCAGCAACAGGCTCAGGCTCAGGCGCAGGCGCAAGCTCAAGCTCAAGCTCAGGTTCAAGCGCAGGTTCAAGCTCAAGCCCAAGCCCAAGCACAGGCACAGGCACAGGCCCAAGCTCAGGCGGCCCAAGCTCAGATGCTGCGCAAGTCGGAATCCCGAGAACGGCTCCAAACAATTGATCCTGCAGACGCCACGGAGACACGCAAGCTCACGGTTACGCCCACCATTGCTCGCGGCGAAGCAGGGCAACCTTACCTGCCGAGTGCCGTCATGGAGAAGCAACAGAAGCGGATGGCGGACAAGGAAGTGGAGGAGTCGCAAAAGCGGGCGAAGGGCGAGAAAATGGCAGCGCCTGTCAGCTCTGCCAGCCTGGCCAAGGCAAATTCGGGTGGGAAGCTGCGCAAGGAACGGGATTCCGATGATGATAGCACGAAGGAGAAGAAGAAGAAGGGTGTGTTTGGGGGCCTGTTCGGGAGGAAGAAGGACAAGAAGGACAAGAACGCGTCTATTGGATCGTTGGAGAGCGGTGATCTTACAGGTCGTACATCCGAGGAGTCGAGCAGGTCTGGACACCGACCATCGACTGTGGAATCTGTGGTCTCGCCTACGACGGCGACGGCAATGCAGCAGCAACAGCAGCAGCAATCGTACAGCCTTCGTGCGTCCTTGTCCTCTGAGACGAAGCGAAGCGAGCCGCAACAGCAGCAACAGCAGCAGCCGCCGCCGCAGCCGCATACTCCCGAGCGAACGCCTGCCCAGGTGTCGCAGCACGCCTCTCAACTGCGCAAGATCGACCAGCAGCAGCAAGCACTATACCAACAATATCTCAACCGCTCGCCTTCCTCTCCTCCCGAGGCGCAGCCATCGTATGGCCTGCAATCTGCGTCAGCTGTCATGCCTCCCAGCTCATACCACAGCCCAACTGGGCCGGGTGTTTCCAATACAGGCCTTGGACCGCCGGCTAGCAGGCCGCGCCCTGGCTCGTTGATCCTCACGCAGTCCGCAATGGATGGTGGGGGCCCCGGCGTCCCCGAGCTTAGCGTGATCCGCGTCTTTGCTGGCAAAAACTTGCAGACCGAAGCGACGTTCAAAACGGTGCTGCTCAACTCGTTGACTACATCGTCGGAGCTGATCCGTCAGGCAACTCAGCGGTTCAGGTTGTCGATCGGAGACCAGGACAACGAGTACTACCTGACGGTCAAACAGGTGGAAGGCGGTGCGTCAGCTGTCCTGCGGCCAGATGAGAACCCGCTTGTCGTGTTTGAGCACCTCGTTGTGGAGGCGATGGAGATGCCGAAGGTGAAACGGAGCAGCGTGGGGAGTATCAGCTCTATCGCAAGCAACCTCTCTATGCACCCCGCGATCAAGAAGCTCCCGATGAACGATTTTACGGACGACTCGGCGGTCAAGTTCTACCTCAACCGGAAGGGGGACAACGCCGGGGAGGATAGTGTGATCGGCCATGGAGATGAGGCCGACGAGACGCTCATCGCGGACTCGTCCTTCGGAGATCCGGATTCGCCTCCCCCCAGACAGCAGTATCTGACTGTGAACGTCAATCACAACGTCACACCGGAGCGCTTCACCTCACCGTCAATCAGATTTGCACTGCAGCTCGTCATATACCCTGATGACCTGCCTGAAGACATGGTCTTCCACCCCCTAACGGAGGCCATTGTGTTCAAGGACACGCTGCGCGGGGCCGACGCGGCGATGACGCCCACCGTTTCGCCGAACTTGCGCCGGAAGGTCTTCGTGTTCCCGAAAAACGTCACTGTGGCGGAGGTCATCGAGCTCGGCCTCGAGCGATTCGGTATCTTGGAAGGTGTGGTAGACGGCGGTGATGAGATTGAGGATAAGTCGACGAAGCGCCGGAGCTCGACGCGGGTTCGGTATGGGTTGGTCGCTGATATTGGATCGCATGGTGAGTTGCTCCTTGTTCCTCATGAGCATGAGTTGATGACATCGTAGAGCGGGAGCTGGCACCATCAAGTAGAGTCATTGAAGCCTTCCCTCGACCTCCTACATACAAAGCCGCCGACCGCCCAACACCGACGAACAAACGACGTTCCGTCGATTCCACCCTCCTCCTCGGCACGTTGGATGATGTCAACCCCGACGACCCAATCTTCATCCTTCGACGCGCGATATCATACCGCAACTCCACATATCGCCATCGCATATCTGCTCCTTTAGATGAGCTGGCGCTGCACCAGTTGCACCACGACTCTACGTCGACTGCCAGCTTGTCTGATCCTGCCAGCCCTTCGCATGAGGGGCCTTCTCGGCAAGAAATTATCGCCCGTCAGCGGGAGGCCAAGCGGGCAAATCAACAGCGTGCTATTCTGTCGGCACAGTCGAATTCTGTGCGTGGCATGGACGTCCTACTGCCCGGAAACGCGATGCTTCGAAGCTCCCGTTACGATGTCAACGACCGCATGCGGTACTCGTACGTCGAGCCAGATGGTGAAACCTACGATATCAGCGATATCGTCGAGGAGGAGCTCCGCGAGAATAACACCGCCAACAGGAACGATCTGTTGGAGGGTGTTCTGGGTCGCAAGGACGTTATCGGGGAGAAGCTTAACCGGGTCCTCAGCAAAATCAAGAGCGGCAAGTCAAAGGAGAGAGACCTTGTCTCCTTGTCGAGCGTGGATTCCTCGAGACAATCTCGTTCTATTTCTGAGTATTCTCTCGACGACGCTGGCGCCGATCGTCGACAGGGCGCACGGTCGGCCAGCCCCCCTAGGTCTGCAGGCCTAGGATCGAAGATGACCAACAACTTTCCGCCGAGATCTGCGTCCGCTGCTGCCACTAATGAGAAGACACGATCGGGGACGACAACTCCGACCGGGAAGCAGCCTACTGGCACCGACCGCCGTCATCCGTCGATCGCATCTGTCATGTCGGATCTCTCGGGGTACGCGACCGCGCCGACAAACAATGAGGAACTCGACGAAAGCCCGCGATCGATCACTACGCCCAAACCGCTGCAGCAGCACCGCCGGCCTATGATCCCAAAGGACGAGTTTGGCGTTGCTCATATGTTGACCATCATTGAGTATAGAGACGCGAAGCCAAAGGTGCCTTTGCCGCGGCTGAATCCGGTGGACGAGCTGTTGTTTGGGAGGCCAGTGGATCTCCAGGCTTTGCATCCCCACATACGGGACATCTACGCCCCTACTTTCAAACAGCTGGAGGAAATGGACAAGGTGCGTTTTCTATCCCTCAAAGCCATATTTTTTTTCTTTGCTAATTCCGGTGATAGATCTTGGATGATTACTTGGGACAAGTTTTGGCAGGCCACTGACTGTTTGGTTCCTTTCCTGCGAGACCCTACATATGTGCTGGTTCCACGCCCCAGCGGGATGGGGCGATCTGATCTCTGGAACATAACAACATTATACATCAGCCGTGCTTTCTCTGCTTTCGTCACTTTGATGCCCACTCGAACTATTTGAATGTCGCTCCTTGTTTGCCCGTTTGTGTAAAACTCATACCTCTACTAGTATTTATTGATACGCTCGTTTGCTTAATACTATTTACAAGTTCCTGTTCCTCAAAGCATCGCAAGTCAACATATGGACGTGAGGTACGTAGCTTCGATGATTGTGCTGTGTACGCTATCTGAGTGTTTCCACTTCTGGATGCAGTATCGCTCGAGCGCGCTGTGGCTGGGTTTGTACCGAAACTTGCGTCTGACCTCGGTGACCTCGGGAATTTCGGCGGTGTAAAAAATAAACCCTTTCTCCGTTTCTTACAAAACTGGACCCACAAAAGCACATCCTGATTCTCAACGTCGACGGCATTTAGGACTCCGCTTTGCTTTCCCTCACTTGCTGGTGGGTGAATTTTGTCGCTACAACGTCGACTCCCAGTAACCTTGCGCGGATTGCCCAGGATTCACGAAGATGCTGGAACACGGTGCAAACGACGATCGCAGTGAACCGGGCGAAAATGAGGCTGGTTATGTTCACTCCGTCGCTCCTGATCCACGACGCCTCGACCCCATCGATAATCCCGTATGCTGCCATTTACACGATGCATTATCATGTCTTGACACACATTTAGCGTATAAAGGAAGAGGGCTGCATTGCCATCACACAAGAGAAGAAATACTATGAGTTCGTAAACCCGAATGGTTGTGTCGTTATCAAGCGGAACCTTACGCCGAGCGAGTATATCATCAATCGCGTGGGCAAGCTCGTTCTTTCATACATGTGCAAGGAGAGATTGAAGAACGAAGTCGCCGCCATCAGATATATTCAGGGCAACACCAATATTCCTACTCCGAATATTCGCTGCGCTTTCGAGGACCACGGCGATACTATATTATTACGGATCTCGTTCCTGGTGTGGCTATGGCGCGGCTTCCCGATGATAAGAAAGCTCCAGTCATCAAAGAGCTCGAAAGATATGTAGCCCAAATGCACGCGATTAAGTCGAAGGTCATGGGCGGCTTTTTGGGTGATGTAGTTTTGCCCTATCGTGTCGGCAAAGCCATGTCTTACGATGAGGTTCTGACGCTTCGCGAGGCGTCCACCCCCGAGTTTGTTCTATGTCACAATGATCTTTCGCAACACAACGTCATCGTTGATGAGGCGACCCTCAGAGTCAACGCCATTTTGGACTGGGAGTACGCCGGCTTCTTCCCTCTGGAATTCGATGGCACTTTTTACGTTCGTCCTGGTCCTTCTGTAGCGCTTGAAGGGGAGGAAGACGACGTTCCGGAGTTGCTAGAGGTACTAGAGCGTTGGAAGACATGAACCTAGTATCCGATATCCGGTTCATGGCTCAGAAGAGTTGGAGTTTGCTAGCAAAGTATGCCAGAGCGCCGAGCGGCTATCGATCGTAGTCCCTTTGCCACCAGTTACCGTTGCAGCATACGTTTTTATGAAGATGAGTGAACAATCCTGCTTGCAAGCAAAAGCCAATAGGCATTGACGGTTGACGGGCGTTGAAACAATCTTGTCCTACGTAACGGACTTAGTGCGCGATTGAGAGAGCGATATTCATCCGTAGCCTCCAACACATCCAGTATGGAAAAGAGTTTCGTAGCCAGCGTGTGTGCCGGAGAATGTTGAGTAGGAGTAGGTGGTGCGATGCCGTTCGATGTGTACAAGCGGTACTTTTGAATTGAGGTGGGGAAACAAGTTTGAAGGGAAACGGATTCGTCAATGAGGAGCCGCCCAATCATCTACGGTTCGTGCAAGCAGAAAGGCGAATGAAGACTGCAGCCTCGAATATTCCGGAGTGCGAGCTGGGCGAGGCAGAAGAAAGCTCTAAACATGACGGTAGAAGTATGCCAGATTGAGGTACTACGCGGGTGGCGACGGCGGCACGATGTGGAACGGGAAGTGCAGGGCTACGTGAAGGTTGAGAAGTCATGCGACGAAGGGGAAAAGAGCAGTACCTAATAGCGATGAAAGGAGATGCTAGATAATTCTGCGTAGAAAAGGGCTGGTGTAGACCGTCCTTCTTCAGGGGTGGAACGAGCAACTGATGGTGAGATGCGGTGCGGTTTGACTCATGCGACGGGACAACGACGGGCAGTAAAGGCGGCGGCAGGGGGCTCATATGAATAGAGAAGAGAGGTAGTTACTGTTAGCCGTACGGCGATATGACCTCGGCAGGCGATACAAGGAGAAGCCAACAAAAAGAGGGGCCTTCCTGGGAACCGTAACGAGTCATGGTGCGGGGCAGTTAGACTTGTGCAGGGGGAATAACGACGGGCGCGCGAGGGCGGCGGGTTATGAGCGGTGGTAGCAGCGGATCTGAAAAGGGTGGTCCATCTAAGATAGAAAAGATGTAAATGTCGGCCGCAGAAACAAAAGTATGACAGTTGGGCATGAAAGAAGGGATTATGATGTGGAATCGTCCTTCTTCAGGTGTGGGATGAGCAAGGGCATAACAATACACGGTTTGGGGATACGACGCGGTTAAATCAGCGCGGGCGAGGGGGGTAGCGACGGCAGAAATTTGCGACCTGGGAAGAATATATCAACATAACGCTACAAGTCACTACACCACACACCTGATCACTTGCGGGATAAAGCGGCTCCTAAAAACAGAAAATAGGGGAAAATGTTAGCCGTACGGCGAGGGGGCCTCGGCGGTCGACACTAGAAAACAAAGGTATTAGAGTTCGGCATAAAGGTGTTTATTAGTAGACGGCCCTTCTTCAGGAGTGGGATAGGCAAGGGCACAATGGAGGGCATTTTAGGGGAGACGATGCGGTTTGATTCGTGTGAACGGGGGCAACGACGGGATGGGGGGGCATGGGCAGGAATTTGCGATCTGAAAAGATCATATCAGCATAACACTACAAGTACTGCACCACGTACCAGATCACTTGGGGGATGAAGCGGCTCCTAGAAGCAGAAAATGTCAGCTGTATGGCGAAGGGGCGCGAAGGAAGGTTATGGGGCAGTGGCGGCGGCAGGGGTTTGCGGTCTGAAAAGATTATATCAGCATAAGATGACAGTTACTGCACCACATACCTGACCAATTGATGAAGCGGCTCCTAGAAACAGAAAATGGGGGGAAACGTCCACCGTATGGCGAGGGGGCCTCGGCGGGCGATGCTAGAAAACAAAGGTATCAGAAGTCGGCATCAAGAGGGTGCTGAATGGTACGGTCCTTCTTCAGGAGTATGTGGGCAAGGGCATAACAGAGGGCGCTTTGGGGGGGCGATGAGGTTCGGTTCGTGCGAGCGGGGGCAACGACGGGCATGCGAGGGGGGGCAGGGGCAGGGGCAGGAATTTGCGATCTGAAAACAGTATATCAGCATAAGATTACAGTAACTGCACCACGTACCTGATCACTTGATGATAAAGCAGTTCCTAAAAACTAAAAAAGGGGGTATAAAGTCGTCAGTCACCACAACACCCGCTCCCCAGACCAGTCGCCAGCAACGGTCTCGATCAGTAGTCATCCTCGTCTTCCTCGCCCTCGGCGATGCTGGTCAGAAGATGAACGACATGCGCTTTGTTAACTTTCCGCCAGCGCTCGAGAGGCGCCGTATCATGTAGCTGTTTATCCACGCTTCTCCTCCGCTCGCATTTCGCTACACCAACAACTCGCGTAATAGTGGAGACGCGCTTGAGTGGAGGGCCACTTCCAAACGGCGCCGGCTTTCCATCCTCAGCGAAATATATCTGATAATCAGCTTCGACCTCGTCCCACGTCGACACCCACGAATCGTCTGACATGTCAGATGACGATGAGCATGGCGATCCGCCATCTCCAACTTCACTATCAGTATAGGGGAGGTCCTGAGGCGACTCAACAACCCCGTGGATGGCCATCGTATCCGCATTCCACCAAGATACACTGAAATGAGAGGGTGCAGGCGCACTCACTAGAATGGGACGAAGTGGCGGGTATTCCCAGTACAATGATGGTGTTGCGGGTATGATGGAAGAGTAAGAAAAGGGGGGGGAGGATAAGCAGGAGGAGTAGGAGGAGCAGGAGGAGCATGAGCAGGAGGAGGTGGGGGAGGAGGAGGTGGAGGAGGTGGAGGAGAAGGGGGAGACTGAGCGTACGATGGAGGACAATGAAAACATTCCAGATGTTTGTTGGGTAGATGTATGTGATAAGGGGCTGTCTTTTTAACTCGATGATGGGTGTATAAGTTCAAATCGTAGGTGCAGCCAAAGTCAGAACGCGAAAACTCTATATATGCGGGGTCACGTGAGCGCGTTTCGAGAAACATGTGAAAATTGTGATGACTCCAAGTCCTCGAAGGTGGGTCGGTGCCACATTGCACCGCGGAGGCCGAAGTATATATCTTTCTCGAGCTGATTCGTTCGGAATCGTATCTGTCGGCGTGCTGAAGGTTAGCTACGGGAGGTGTGGATTGCCGCCTTCCCTTTCAAGATAACTTGAAGATCAGATTTACCGTCGCCGAGACACATTATTTTGCATTCCATGGCTCTCATAGATCACCATAAAGGAGGGCCGCCATACAGATTGCGAGCAGTTGCCACCATGCTTTGCCGGAGTCGTCGTTGGCAACAGCTACCAATGAAAAGAAAAATGTTGAATAACGACAATTATTGCGCCACTGCCAAGAGGGTCCGATTAAGGGTGGGACAACGTAGAGTTCTTGAAGCTATTAGCTAGTGACAAGTGTGCGTGCCGCGGACGGAATTAGGAACATCTAGGAAGTTATATATTAAGTGACACAATAAGAATACAGCACGCGAAAGCAAACGCGAAAGCAAGTTAGATAGATATGAGGAACCTGAGACCGGTAAACCATCAGCCTGAACGCGGCAAGACGAAAGGCAACTCACTGTCAGTGGAACTTCAATCCCATCCTGAGGCAAGTATTGGCTCCTAAGGAACAGGAACACCCTCCTCCACATAATCCAGCCCCCCATCAAACTCCTCCCCACTCACACCATCCATCTCCTCCACATCAAGCCCCAAACACAACTGTGCAAGCCCTAGATCATGCAGCCTCGTCATCTTCATCAGCATGCCCAGCCCCATCCCCACGTCGCCTCTCGCATTACTCTCCCCTGGCCCATTCAACAGCGCCCATGTGTGGTCGTCGAACTCGTCCTCCGTTCGCCCCCATGCAGAGCGGATGGCACTGGGGTAATTGAACGACGCGACGATAAAACATACGGGAGAGCCTAAGCAGAACGGAAAATCAGGAGGGGAGATATGCTGAACAAATAAGGTGAAAACGTACAGAGACCACTGAGGGCCTGCTCGCGCTGGAGGTGGGGCGACGGACGCGCATCAGTCTCGAAATTTGGCGTTTCATTGGGTAAATGGTCCGGCAGGACATCTCCTAGCCGGTAGAGCCGCTGGCATGCAGGGCATATTCGACTCGTAGCGCGGCTTTTGTTGTACCAGAGGATCTGCTCGATGGTCGGGTGTTAAAAACATACGAGGTGGAGACTTAACACCGACAGAGAGACGTACGAGCGCAGTTTCCTCCGGAAGCACAGTCATTAGCATCTGCAGCACTTCTTCCTGCGCAAACTCAGCACATAGTGGGATCTGTAACCATTCAGAGTTCAGAGATGATCATAGATATAGATATGAACTCACATCGAGCGCAGGTGGCTGCGCGAAGAAATTCGAAGCCAGGAATGCGCGTGTATCGCGCACGCGGGGTCCATTCCCAGGATCGTGGATAAACGGCACTTGGGGTATAGGCAGTGGCATCTCCACTGCGACCTTTGGCTCAAATGAAACATCCTCGCGATGAAACCGTTGGTAGTCGTGCTCGCACCCATCCTCTACAGGAGTAATAACGATGTCTTTCGTGACCAGAATTGGCGGCGGCGGCGTGAGGAGGCGGGTGGGTGAGCGCGAGAGTGGTGAGCTGCTGTCGTCGCGGTCGAAGCTCGATGACGGTGATGAATCCTCTGACGTTGAGGGACGCGGTTTGGCGTTGGTATGTTTGTCCTTCTTCTGGGATTTACCCTGGGATTTGCGTTTCCTCTTGATGTTGCGGGGTCCGGGCATGGCGGGTGGATGTTCGAAAGAAAGGAAGCCTGTCACACATCGCGTCGGGTCACTTAATGTCACGGACGCGGCTATAAAGCCAAGACCAGTAAAATATGCCTTTCATTAGCAAGTCTACAGAACACCCTCTGTTTATGATGATTTTACGATTCCTGTTACACATTGCGATACTCGAATGCAGACGGTGCACATAATATTAGATAGTATTAGATAGTAACAGTATACATAGGTCATTGATACCATACAGTACTAGTAGTACTGAGACGACGGTTCAAACGAACTCTTTAACTTCCTGTCGCCGTTGCAACTTGTCTCCCTTTCGTCGACCCTTAGAAGGTGACTTTATGGAAGCACACAGCCTTGTGCACCAACCCCCATCTGCGGCGTTGACTTTCGTGTCACCCCTGCTCTCAGAGCAGGGGTAGAAGGGCCATAGGTATGGCCCTTCTGCAACTTTCGTCTCGACTCTGGGCTGTAAACTCTATTCTCATATGATCTTAGTTCTCTTCGTTATACACCAGCTTCCCCGAGCAATGTCGAGTTAGCACAGGCATTCAAATCGTCTTCCCAGCCCATAACCCCAGATCTCACAGAGTATTCGAAGATCCTATCAAAACCCCCCTCGAACGGCTCAAGGAGCGGATATTGAGACTCGGAATGCCCGCGGATATTTAAGCAAAACCTCCGTGGTTCTACCTCTCCTCTGTCTACATATCCTCGCCATCGCTTTGACGTGTCTCCAGGAGGGCGGACAGAGGTATACACGACTTCGATCAGCCCACCATCTGGGAAAGGTGTCTTCGCCCCAAGATCCATGAGACTACATGCTGAGGTTTGAATCTCCTGATGGTCTCACGGTCTTGGTGGACGAGCGACGGGCCCGAGTACTGGATGTGGGTGAGTTTTTGACCTGCACCTGCCAGGCAGTGTACCTAAAGTTCTTTAGGTCCAGTGGCTTGTCGAGATCCCCATGGTACTCAGGCCAGAAACCACTGATCACTGGTTGTGTAAGGCAGCATCTGAATGCCGTGCCAGCGAAGAACGCATCACGGAGCATGATGAGTGGGATCTCGTCAACGATGTCATCGAGCTGCTTGAAGTGGGTAAAGTTGATCCAGCGGTGGTTTCCAAATTCGCGAAGGTCTTGAATGCCGATCTCATTCTTCTCCTGTCGTTCCGCTTGAGGAGAAACTGCGACGCCAACGGACCACTGGTTCCCAAGTAAGGCGTCGAGGAGATGGGAAAGTGAAACGGCTCGAATCTTGGTCTGCTGGGGTTTGGTCTGTCCGAAAAGCCCCCCTTTTCCGACTGCCGCCAGGTCCCGCGCCAGCGTAATCAGAAGAAGCGCGCAAAGCCCGCCTTGTTGGCCCCGATCCGTGACAATACCCTTGAAAATGAGCTTTTCGCAGAGGGTCCGGTATGCAGTTACATACATAGCTTCAGACCCGTGGATTGCATATGCAGCTGCAATGGCGAGTGCGGGCTCTGGAGGGGCTGCAGTCAAAAGACGATTATTGGCAGCGGACAGGAGAAGCCTCATATGCCTTCTAACACTCCACGAAGCAAGGTCAACAGCGGCTTCGTCGTCACTGAGCTGGAGGGTGATGCGGCATGCAAATAGGGCAAAAACATGGTCTACATTCGTTAGACTGAATCCGTCCCCGCAGAATAGCTTATCCGTGGCAGCCCGTGCTACATCGTGCGTCTGCAGTGTAGACCAGTACTGTGACTCGATCAGAATCTTATCCACGTCAGTAATAAAATGGACATACAGGTCTACCGTATAGTTTCAAATACGACATTGCTAGTGCATCGGCAGGTGTGCGGATCTCTAGCTGGTTATTTTGTACACGATCGCGGATGATTTGATTGAACCCCAAAAATGTCCATGTGGGTAGGTGCTTTCCCTGAGTTGAAAAAGTGGTGGGTGCCGACCGTGCTATGCTAGGATCTGTTCCCAGCAACAAGTACCAGAAGACTACATTATGGGCCGTAAAGCTCTTCGAGGCCTCCAAGATTCGTCGAAGTGAGGATAAGGACATGACCCGATTTTCATGACGGTCGTCGGTAAGAGGGCCGAGCCCAATACAATCATCGAAGGCAATGAAGAAATGGGTTTCTCCCATCGATTGTAACGTGGCAGCTAGTCCTTCATATCCCGGAAAACACAGTAAGTGAAAGAGATCTATATACCAGGATGGGTCTGCAGGTCTTGCTGCTGTTGACAGATCGATACCCATTTCGCTCTTCCCCACGAAAGACTGATCAGAGGCGGGATGAATCGTCGGAGTCAGCATTGCTGTACGAAAGGACAGCAGCTGGTCCTTATGAGTGAAGAGCTTCTGTTTGGCATTTTCCACTACCTCTGCAAAGAGGGCAGATCGAATAAAGTGGTCACCAAGAGCACTTCCACCACCGATGGTCCATCTGGCCATCATATTCTGGCTTGACAACTTGCCAGTTAGACCTACATTTTCATGTGATAGCGTCTCGGTGATTTTTTCCATCAAGGCCCCCAGAAAGGCCGCCGCTAACTCCTCCGGCTGTAGGGATATAAGATCAATCAATTGTCGTCATAGAATTTAATCACAGACCGCGGGTTTGAGGTCACTGACTTCTTGACTACCAAAGTCGAAGTACGACAATACTATGGAGTCTCCTGCAAGCCATCCACAATCCTTTGGTACCCTATTCAGACAGATGCTGAGGGTGGGGTGCTGGAGGTAGCTGTCAGAGCGGATCTGAAAAAAGGGGCGAGTGAAGCGCACGAATTTCATCAGCTCCTGTACCATACGGGATTTCCCAGTACCACTTGACTGTAGGATTGAGATAATTCGGCCATGGTGGACACGTCGATCAAATGCCGCATCGTAGAAATCAACCATTTTCTGGATATGATCTGCGGCAAGGCCTGTGTACGGTAGATGCAATTCGGCATCCCGGGGTTGTTGACACGCAGGACTAGTATAGCAGGATGGTAAGCCTGAACACGTTCAACTATATCTTGCTGAGACCCACGCAGCATCGCCGGGCTTCAGTTTGGAAGCTTATATTTAGTTTTAGTGGTTAGGAGTCGACCGAAAGTAACAGTAAACTCGCCAATGAGAACAATCAATGTCGCAAGCGGTTGTTTCTTTGGCCATTCATCAAAGTTGCTAGATGAAAACTGTTCACGAGTTCTGGGTTCATCGAAGAAATTCTGGAGAAGCTGCGGAGCCCATGTCCTCTCTCTTTGCACATACGCAGCGAGTACCTCCATGAGCTTTTCCACGTTGTGCACGCCAATGTTGGCACCAGTCAGAAGCTTGGTTTGGATTTCATAATACAAATCTCTTATTCCACAATGGTCTGGGTGGTCCAACCACTGTGAAATAATGAGATGGTCGTGATGAGTGCAAGTCATGGATGACTCGAACTTACTTTGAAACATTGTACAACACATGGACAAATCTATGTAACCCTCGAGGACCACCAAAATCACCGCCTTAACCTCTTCTTCTTCTCGTCCTCCTCGTTGATATTTTCTGCCCCGGTCTTTTCCTTCCGGGTTCTTCGACTTGTTTAGCGCCTTCCTTGTAGGCCTTGTGGTCCTCTGGAAGGGTGCCGTTGATATCGTCATACAACGCCTTTTCCCAATGGACCATCCCTGTGTTTCCTGGTCTCCGCGACCTGATTACGCGATTAGCCATACTGTCTGGAGAAGCAAGTCTAATATACATATAGATCATGATTTTACGATTCTAGTTTCACACATTGCGATACTCGAAGGCAGGGTTGCCGGGCTCGGATGTGTCGATGATATTCACCGAATGCCCAGGCACCTTTTCCTCCGCTTTCTGCTTTGCTTCTTCCACGGAGAGCACTTGTGCATCTACAAGTCCCAACGACTTCCTCAGGTATGGCAGGATCTCCAGCAGGACCTGCTTCTCAGAGAACGGCAGTGTGCGGCGGAAGGCGGTCTGGGCGCCAAACTGCGCCATGCGTTTCTATCACGGTGGGGTCAGGATAAGGAACGGCAAAGAAGGGAACGGAAGGAAACCGACCTTGAATGCCTGCACAAACGGCATCGCACGCTTATCCTTGAGCAGCCCGCGCTCCGTCAACAGATCCCTCACTTTCGCATCATCCACCTTATTCGCCTCCTCTTCATACGCCTCCTTCACTGCCTGCACACACGCGTCCTGCCACTCCGGGAACGCCGTCGCCACATATATCTGCACGCTCTTCGGCTTCTTCGGGTCAAACGCGCCCTCCGCCGCGTCCTTCCCCTTCTTGCCTTTTACCTTCTGCAGCATCTTCACCAGCCCCACCTCCGCGTCCCGAATCGTCTTGATTGTGCCCCGCATGTACGTGCCCGTCTCGAGCACGGTCGAGTCCACCGGCTTCTCGGGCGTCGGCCAGAGGGCAAGCTGAATGGAGGTCGGCGATTGGAGGATGGTGCTGTGGATGTGCTCCGCAAAGTGTGGTGCGATGGGCGCGATGATCAGGGCGGCGGAGCGGATCCAGGACCGCACGAGATCGACGTGCATCCCGATGTCAGAGGTCACTTCGCGGTACCAGTCCCGTGCGCTTTGGAACTCGTAGAAGCCGAATTTGAGGGCATCTTTGTAGTTGGTACTGTAGATAAGGTGAGACGTTATAGGCCTTGATCAGATGAGGCGCACTTACGCCTCGTAGTGGCTCTGCGTGACGTTTATGAGCTCGTTCATCTCGTGCTCGAATACATCGTCGTGGTACGTGCGGGGCCCACGACGGAGGCTCTCTTCGTCCTTGATCATATCCTAAATAGAACCACTGTCAGCTACTATATGCACAATAAGCCGAAGAAGCGTACCTCGCACCACTGGAGTAGAGTATGCACCCGCAGAATATTTGCGTTTGCAGTCTTCTCCTCAAAGTTCGCGTCCTCCAAACCGTCCCCAGCATCAGCCAACGACAACCTCGTCGCATCCGCACCAAACTTGCGGATTCCATCCCTTAACGTCAAGAAGTTACCTAAGCTCTTGGACATCTTCTTTCCATTCAGCAACAGATGCCCGTTCGTACGCATACTAAGAGGGAATTTGTCCTCGGAAAAAATCGCGGCATGGTTGTATAGGCAGAACGTCAGGTGGTTCGGCACGAGGTCTTTGGCGGACGAGCGAATGTCGAAGGGGTAAAAGTAGTTATATTCGTGCTTGAGCGCATCTGCCTTTTCGCGCGGTAGCGGCGAGGGGTCAGGGAAGGGTCCATTGCAGAAGAGATACTCCCAGATTTCGTCTGTCATTTGTTCTGCAGTGATACCGAGAGGGCCGGGTTTGGATCCGTCGATGCTGTTCTCTGTGTTAAAAAAATTGTTAATCTCGAGTGATGGAGATGGGCGATGGAGCGTACCATGGAGGAGCTGGGCAACGGTGTAGTAGCTCATGTAAATGGTCGAGTCGCTCAGGGACTCAACAAGGAACTGCGGGTCCCAGGGGAGCTTTGAGCCGAGGCCGTACGTGCGTGCACAGGCCCACTTGTTCAGCCATGCCAGCGTCTTCTCAAACGCATGACGCGTCTCGGGCGTGTACAAGTTCATCTTTGCCAGTTGCCTCCACAAACACATCAGCACCACACGCGAGTGGGGAAAAAAAACTAACAGCACTCACTTCTCTACCTGGGCCCTCCAAGACTCCTCTCCATAGTCCAAGTACCACTGGTCCATCAGCGCGACCACACACTCGTCCGCACTCCGTGAGATGACTAGGCCCTCGGGCTCCGCATACGCAAACGCCAGTCCCGCTTCAATCATGCGCTCCCGCACCTTGGGCTTCGCATCCTGCACGCTCTCGCCCTTGAACTCGCCGACGAGCATTGTGCCGCTGTAGAAGCCCTCTTTGTACGCGAGCTCCTTTGCCTCCGTCAGCTGTTTTGTGTCCTTCTGCGACTGCACCTTAAACTGCGTGAGCAGCGCGGGCGCACAGAGGTCACCATATGTTGGCGTGGAGATGACAGGGACGGGGTCGATGGAGGCCCAAGCGGGGTCAATCTTGTAGAACGCCGCTTTTTTGCGCAGGTCATACAGCGTTTGGCAGTCGTCTGGCGAGTCGGAGGGGACGGAGGTGACTACGCCGGTTCCCTGAGAATGGGTAAGTAAAACATGGGAACAAGCCATATGGGTTGCGCACCTTGGTGGCAAGGACATTGTCCATGGGCAAGACGTAAACTTCGGGGTTGATAGCAAAAGGGGCTTTGATCTTTGTGCCAACGAGCTTCTCGCCGCTGATCTCGAGCAGCTGATCGACATTGCCCCGGGGCGTTGAAGTACCTTGGAAGGCCATGTTGCGTGCTGAACGGTGAGTGCAAAGAAAGGCTTCTTTGTCGTTCATTGCAAATACACCATATTTGATAGATGTGCCAACATAGCAATTAGTTTGGCCGTACCTGCACTCTATAAGGCTTTGTGAGAAACGGGAAAAATCATGAATACTCACATCGTCTCTGGACGGAGGGTCGCAGCCACGAGGAAGACTTTGCGACCACCGACCTTGCTCTCGATAGCCTCCTTCGCTGCAGGACTCCAATCAACCACCTCCATCTTGACGCCTGTGTACTCCTGCGGCCCGAAACCCTCGCCGTCCTGGCGATCGTGGTCCATGCATGGCTGGCCATCTTTGGGACTGTAGATGGTGTATCGCTCGCCAAACTTGATTTTGCCAAGCTTGTGCAGCTTATTAGCCTGCCAGCGGACAAATGAGTCGAAGTATGGGTTGGCATCGGTCGTGAGGAAAGTGCGCCGCCAATCGATACGGCTGCCGAAAGTATTATGGTCTTCCTATAGCAGACATGAGTGCTGAATATGAATGGAGTAGAAAAGCACGCACGATGGCAATGGGAGGGAAGATGGTCAGCCAGTGGTAAGGATCGGCGAATTTCTTGATCTCAGCGCGAGGGATTCCGATGGACTCCATAATTTGGAACTGGTACGTGTGACCAGTAGATTTTGCGACGATCTTCCCCTTCTTAGCCTTGGTCTTGTCAACGGTAAACTCGGCAGCCTCAACCTCCTCCTTCGCAGCCTCAGCAGCGTCGAGTTCTGCTTGCACCTGCTCATACCGCTCGAAATCCGGTCCAAACATCTCAATCTCGCGAATGATCTTGTCTGCTGATGCCTGCTAGCCTGGTAAAGTTCAGGTTTGAAGGATACACGCAGCACGGACCTTGATGGGCATGCCGGTGACGTGAAATCCGTGAGGGAACAGGACACGTTTGCCCAGCATACGCTGGTAGCCGGCGGCAAATTCGATCTTGGAGATGGTGAACGCATGGCCCAAATGCAGACTGCCGTTCATGTACGGGAAGGGAAAGTTTCCGAACCATTTCGGGTATTGTTCGTGGATCTGAGCGGGGGCGAGGCCAGCGAGGTCCTCGGGCGACGGTGCATTGACCTCGAAGAGGCGCTCGTCACGCCAGCGGGCCTGGTACTTTTGCTCGAGGGCCTGGAGTTGGTCGCGCTTGCCTGTCTGTTGAGGGGGATGAATGGTGGACTGGTCATAGAATAACGGAGGCAGACCTGGGCAAGTTCTATTGTCTGTGACATGCAGGGGAAAGTAGAGTGAAGGGAACGAGTGAAGGATAGTGTACAAGTCCTACGAGGACGGAAGCACAACGAGAGAAGACCGAGAGCCCGTATCTTGTTAAATCGCGGATGGATATCGATCCGAGTCACGAACAACTCATTTTTTTTGTCGCGTGGCCATACATCTTATCTGATCATTGTCATCTCTAATTCTAAATAGTCTGGGTGACTTCGATTCTATGTCTTCAATCGTTTGTCTCGTTAACAGTTAGAATGTTACATAAAACAGAGCCTGCGGCGTCGACCTTTGGGATGCCTGTGCTACACATTCGTATCACCCTCCCGACGGACACTCACTGATGTCGCTAAGAACTGCCAAGATACCTTGTAAACAGCGACCACGAGGTTATCGATTGGTGCGGTGAATATGGCGGTGGTGAGGTCTTATCGGTTTCTCCCAAGGTAGCAGGCAGCTTTACATGCACACTCACATCACTAAAGTTTACCAATGACTTGGTAACAGTGGCCCAGGAACTCTTGGAGATGCGAGAGGTGACACCTTTGCGGGTGGTAATGGTGAATGTGATGCGGTCGCGTGTAACATTTGCTAGCTCATCTGGGAATTCTTGCTGTGCAACGTCCAGTGCTTCCTACGAAGATATTCAGCATCTTCATGGTTGAACGTTGAACAGCGGATAGATTGCGAGCCAACTCGCCTGGTAGTTCATTCGGGTGTGAGCTGGCAAGATGGTAGGTGATGACCTTGTTTGCCATGGTGGAACGACTTGACAAAATCAGATCGACCTCGGACATGGAATGACGCTTTGCATCTGCTTATCATCGACTTCCGTGGTCAACAAGCTCATCTAGACGTTATCCGATTCCTCACCAGCAACGACTCCAAGTGGCATTCCGTTTGATTGCTGGGACTGAGTTCAGACGTACATAGCAGAGTTACAAACGGCCCAACGCGACGGCCCCAAGTACTGTAATTGGTCAGCAGATTTAGCTGCAACTGGACGCTGTTGTCATTTGTTTATGCTCGCATGCCTCCTACCTCCTCAGAGCAGAATTTCAGGACAAACCTCTCGCAGTTCCGCTGGGCCCGCGGCAACACCGACGACTCCCAACCAGCCCCTCCAGCTCCAGCCGGAAATCCATTCTCGCGTTTCTACAACACCGTCGCCGGCGATTACGTACCCCTGCGCTCCAGCGAACGGTCAAATGAGGATGAGGCTTGGTTTGCGCTATCAAGCTGGGAACGGTGAGTTATACACAGATCGGGGTGGCCAGGAACTCATATGGAAGATGTACATGTAGGCTTCTTGGGTTTGGAGGATGCTTAGTGGGCGCTGCGGTGTGTTTCTTCGTCTCGTTCTTGACCCTGCCGCTCCTTGCAGTACGGTGTGTTTATGTCTTTCTCCCATGTCCAGATCATGCGCTGAATGCGGGATTCTAGGCCAGCGAAGTTCGCACTATCCTTTAGGTAGGCCTATATTACACTGCACGCCCCTGTCCCGATCTCACGAAATCCGCAGTCTCGGCAGCCTCCTCGTCATGTTTGGGTATGTCTCTTTCCGGCCACTTAGGCCGTTCTCTAGCTCTAAAGCTTACAAACGTTGCTTTACAGTTTCTCGGTCCTAATAGGCCCAATAAATCACTTCAAACACCTCATCTCTGCCGAACGCCTCCCCTTCTCCGCCGTTTACTTTACCAGTCTCGGCCTTACACTCTACTTTTCCCTTGGGGTATGTCCACCATCTTACTTCCACCCTTTGAACTACTTGAATCTAATACACCCTCACAGGCTCATTCATATCTGGGCTCCCTAATCAGCGGCGCTGTCCAGGTCGTTGCCCTTGTCGCCTACGTCCTCGCCTACTTCCCTGGCGGCACACAGACTCTCCGCCTGGGCGGACAACTAGCACTCCGTGGAGCCGGTGGGATCCTTCCACGGTAGCACTGACTGTCTTGTGGAGGTCCATGATTCGTTCGTCATTCTCGATGGTTTAGACGGAGGCTTACATACATCTAGCTGCCCGTCCTGCAGGCACTTGGAGGGGTGTTGGGACGGGCTGCTAAAACAACAGCTGTTCATGCGTTATTTATGAGTTAATTGGCGGGTGTGTTGAGTCATCAACTACTTTTCTTCGCGTTTGGTCCCCAGTGTACCATGATTTCGGATTGATTATAGTCCTAAAAACTTTAATACCCATTGATGTGCACGACGCTATTGGGTGACTTCCCGTAAGGTTTTACTGTACTAATACGACCATCTCTTCGTGTAACGTGTAACGCAGGGTCGTGAAGTGAAGAGATTTTGGGCCTGTAACGCGTAACAAATGGGGTTGAAGAGCGTTACAGATCACATTTCGTGGCGAAAAACCCAAATTTTCCTCCAGTGGTAGTTTAGCGCGGAATTTTGATGAAATTATGAAGACTTCTGAAAAAAATTTACTCATGTAACGCACAAAATTTCGCGATGAAGAGATGAAGAGATTGATTTTTTCAGTAACGCGTAACATGGGGTGAAGAGTTGGTCGTATTAGTACAGTAATCCAGAGAATAGAATAAATCAGACCTAAAACGGATGTTGCCATGATGCCGAATCCCATAAGCGACATCCATCAGCCAAAATCTCGCTTAAGACCCTCTAATAAACCTTAATCTGTTCATAGGGTCAGGACCCTCTCAATAGATGTTTTTGACCTGGAATAAACGATTTTGGACAATGCCGGTGCGATGCCGATGTTTCGTCAGCCGAACAACTACCACATTTGGAGACATCTCCTCGATTTCCTCCAATCCTCCCAACGAACTCATCGTGGTCGCAACCTACGCTCGTCTGACCGAATCCGACGT
>JABCKH010007653.1:0-61090 GCA_018851285.1 Lyophyllum semitale | reverse complement strand
GGCAGCGCGTGGCGGGCACTGGGACGGCCGCGTTGGTGCCCTCACGGCGGTTGTGGGTACCAGGGGGCTTATTGGTTGGCCGTGGGGTGTAGTCGGTCGTCGTCGTGGGTCGTCGTGGGCAGCTGGCGGCTGTGGGCGGCAGTCGTGCGCTGGCAGCATGTGGTGGGCTCAGGCGGCCGTGTTGGCGCTCTCACGGCCGTTGTGGGCGGCAGTGGGCATATTGGTGAGCCGTGGGGTGCAGTTGGTCGTGGTAGTGGGTCGTCGCGGGCTGCTGGCGGCTGTGGACGGCGGTCGTGCGCTAGCGGTCGTGAGCTAGCAGCTCGGGGCGGCCATGTGGGCGCCGTCATGGTCGTCGTAGGAAGCGCGGGCACGGTGGTGGGGCCGGGTTGTGTGATTGGTCATGCAGGGGGGAGTTCGTTAGCTGGGGGCATCGCCGGCGACGTGGGGGGCGCAAGACACACCTGGCAGCTCTCCCCTCCTGGGGTCTGCCCTTGTTGCCTTCCCCGTCCCTTCCTTTGCTTGTCTCCTGTTCCTGGGGCTCATCCGCGTCGCGTTCGTTGTTGTGCGGGGTGTCGGCGGCGGCGTGGGGTCGAGAGAGCGTGGCGGGGGCGGCCGATATGCCAGCAATGGGGGGTGCACTGTGTGGCGGCCGTGCACGGCCCGGATGGGCGGCTCCCGTGGCTTTGGACACCGTCAACGATGTGTCGTGGGCGTATTCGGTCCGCTCTAGAGTACGCAGTAGTCAGTGCACGGTGGGAAGGTGCGAACAACGCACCGAATGGCTTTCCCCAAGTCCTGGGGTCTGCCCTTTGCCCTGCCTCCGCTAATCCCCTCCATTGGGCTCATTCCTGCTAATGGAAATCCGTGCGGCGTCTCGTTTGTCGTTGTGGGCCGTGTTGGCGGCAGCGTTGGGTGGTGGGGGTGTTGTGGAAGTATGCAGGTCGGCGTCGGGGTTTGTGACAAAACGTGACATCACGTAATCTGGTCCACGCTGTTAACACGTTCGGATATATTGTGAATAAGATCAGCATACATCTGACGCCTAAATGCTGCCGATTTTGGCAATAAATCCGTCGGATTTTAGTCACAATATGTTCACCATATGATCTCCGGACATGTGGGGAATATATCAGGAAAATATCCCAAATATTACTGACAGATATAGGCTGATCATATTATAAATTTATTCCTGATATCTGTGTCGATTGTATGGTGAATATGTGGCTGAATATATTGTCAATATATTCAGCCTTTTATCGGCGCATTAATTCTGGATATATTACTAATATATTCACCATATATTCTCATTAAAATCGGCGGATATATAAGCTAATGCCCGCAGTGACAGGACTTTGAAATTTTGAATCGGACTTTAAATCCTAATCCACATCCCCCATCTCCTCGACTGCCAGCGGCAAGCCAACGATCGTAAAGGACTCTTCTTGCTTGCTCTACACTGGCACGCTTCCCACCCTGGATTGATTCTCAATTGACACCAGGTGAAGGATGCCGAAAGATCATCTGTATCGGTGTATTCAACTCGTAAGTCAGATTCTTGCCTGACGATGACCACCGCTCATACTCTTCGACTTGACAGGGAATCTAAAGGCTTTCATCATTTAATCCTACCCTAAAGACATCAGGTACGCGAACTTAACCTGTCTTTTCACTCGTCCCATGAAAATTTACCCCGTAGCTATAGCCCCACGCACGCTCTCGCGAACTTGGACGAAAATATCTCCTCGCGACTGCGCTAAAGCCCTGCTGGACAAGAAGCCAAATCCAAAGGACTCAATTTCCTCCGCTGAATGGAGCTCTCATGCTGAAGCTATTCTGGGCGCTCGACTTTGTAATGGTTTTTGTACGTGGAATTTTTTTAAAATACTTATCGCTGACCATTCATAAGCGGATACAGGTTTAACTTGGTGAACATTTTATGAACGTTCGGGTGGAGTGATCTGTGTATTGGGGCAAGTTACTGTCCTCGTTGGCGAGTTCGGCGCTGGCGGATGTCGGAGGCGTTCAGGAGTAGAGTATGTAGTGTGGTAATTCACGCTTCGTCATCTTTCCTCTTCATAACTGACCATCTTTCTTCCCAGACCTCGAGCCGGATTAACGTGACGTAGCTGAACGCATGGGACTTGAGAGCTCGGGCTGGCGTTGGAAGACTGAGGGTCTGGAGGCGATATTGGCAGTGGCAGCTCGCTGGATAGGTGGTTCGGACCAGCACGACTGCCGTTGCGGTAACGTGAGCTTTCTTTCTTCTCTTTCTTGTGAAATCTAGCCGCTCATCAAGGTTTTTAACTTCCCATAGCACACCCGTCAATAACGCCGATACTTCGCGCCTGCCACCACCACCAACGTAGCCATGTTTGAAGCGACGTATTCACAGCCGCGCATTTCTGATGTTGGAGGTGTTCGCTTACTGGGACGTAGGGCGAGCGATTTCCAGAGTGGGGTTCATGCCGGCTGAATCTCCTGGCGAATACATTGGCGCAAGGGTTCGTGTTTCTTGTCTATGAGCGTCGAAGATTCAGCTGATTTGACTTCTCATCTGCAGCTTCAACTGCCCTTCTTCGATACGCGGAACCGGGGCCGACTTTTAACATACGTAGGATTGTGTCAGATCTGTTGGTTTAGTCAAGTACGTTCTTTTTCGTAGTTTCCCCGAGGACCAATAGCTCATCGAGGTATCCGATAGGCCGGGGAAGGTGTCATTGGCTCCCTTGAGGAGACATTCTGCATGTTCGGTGCTGACGGCGCCCGTTTCTAGAGTGGCGAAGCGATGGCAGTGCACACAGGAGCTGCGGAGGTTCGCTCGCGGAGACGATATACCAAGGCCTGTGACGATTAGCCCGTATCGGCGGTTATTGGCGTCAGAATCGGAGTATATGCAGCCGCTGTTCATGTGATTGTAGGTATGTGGCTGTATGTCCTTCCCGATACCCCTCATTCACCCTTCATCTCAACAGCCTCCATCCGCACTCCAGCCCGCATCGATCTCCCCTCTCCGCCGCTGCGTAAGCCGAAGGTTCTTCCGTGTTCACAGCCCCCGTACCCAGCCCGCCCTCCTTCGCCGCCATTTCCCTCGTTGTCATCCATCATACCCTTCCTCAATGTTCCTGCCTCTATCGGTCAAGCCGGGATCCAAATAAAACGAACACAATTCACCGAAAATATGTCGAGCATAGCAAGTCCCAGTTCGGTGCTCGATGACCAGGAATGGACATAACAATTCGGAAGGCGATCGTCGTCCAGAGTTTGACACCGGGGACATTGGCTTATATATCCTCCGAACATAGCCTGAATATATTGGGATAATATTAGTAATATGTTCGGACTAAACGTGGCGATAATATCCTGGAATTATATTCAATATATTCTGCCATATGTTCTCGATATAATCGGCGCCGATATCACGAACAAATTCACGAAATAATCAGATCTTATCTGACGATGATGTCATAGATATATTTCTAATCGGATCCCCGTAAGTCCTCAGATCATATGCTGAACATATTGTGCTCAATATCCGAGGAATTTATTTCCAAAATTGGCAAGTTTTAAGCCTCGGATGTATGGTGATTTTATTCGAAATATATTCCAACGTGTTCCTTTGTATACTCCGCGACGATCATCGGTATATTAATCTTTACATGTAGCTAGTAATACTTACAGTCGAGTACAGTCCGTAGACACGGAGTGGTATTTATTAACCTCATATTCCTATCAACTCACATACATAAAAGAAATGTCAAAATAGGTAGCGAAAGGTGCAAGAAAAAGTGCGGCAAGCCGCCGACAATCACTGACCGTAACATCGTACAAGAAAAGTGACGAATGCAGGAATCATGAGCAAGATAAAACAAATCGCTGCTGTGATGGGTAAGGAAGATACGACCATGGTCAGAATCCCGAAAACGAAGGTAACAAGAGCGGTTAAAGTGAGATATGCGGGAAATCCGGCCAAGATAGAGAACCCGATAAGCAGAGACTTTGAGCCGAGTAGAGGTGTCTGTCAACATGCGGCTTATGAGCAGAGAAGAGATACGCATATGAGGCTTACTTACGTTGAAAGCTGACATGTCTACTGCGCCAAAGAAAAGGACGAGAAACGTGGCCAACGCGATTCCAGTTGTGAAGAATAATATCGATACACCCAACGCATGGTACGCAAGCACGCTGACAGTAAAGATGCTGTCGGCTGTGACGGCGATCGATGCTATCGCCATGCTAGATAAACAGAAAAAAGTCGTTAGTTTCAAGTCGAGCATTCGCCGAATAATTGACACGGACGGCGCGAAAGGCAACAACTGTGTTTATATTTATGAATGAGCGGTCAGCAGAGATACTGGGGAGATCGCACCCTGTCCAAGAGCGTCGTCCAGCGCGACACAACCTTCCCCAATAGCTCTCCAATTTCTTCGATTGTTCCCGCCGCCTCGAATTCGCCCAGCCATATCGTCATCGAAAGGAGATGGATGATGAATGCTAGAAAGCTTCGGCGCAGCATCGTGGTAGCGAAGAATGCGAAGAAAGCACGATGTGTGTGCCCAAGTTATCGCTGGAGGAGACGATGGATGCGTGAGAAACGGCCGTGGCGTCATTTACCAGGACTGAGCGAATCGTGAGCACCGCGGCACACTCCCTTGTAACCAAGCGCGCACCGCGTCTTCGCCTTCACAGCTCCTCTCTCCAGAACGTCCTTCCACACTGCACCCTCCAGATTATCGCCTGCCTGTGGCGTCGGTACTGATTCGAGATGCTTTTCCGATGGACTTCTTTGGGCCGAGCGGAGGACAGTTTTTTTATATCTAATATACAAATTACTGCTTAGATATGTTGTCCGCCTTCAAGTACATCAACGTCTGCTTCGGGACCCTCAGGAGCGGCGTTTATACGGAACGATAGCATCAGCTGCGACAAATAATCAGCAGAAAAGACATGTGAGGAGCTCCAAACTCACTCGGTCTACTGGAAGGACGTGAGTCAAACCAGAGTAGTCGCCATCCTCGATTGGAGTCGTCGCGACATGCGAAATGACCTGAGATAGCTGGATCACACGAATTTCACCGAACACTCTGGTGCAGAGAAATCCCCCAGCAAAACCAAACTCGCGATAAGGGTCGGACACAGGGTCCACTGGTATAAACTCGCGCACAATGAGGTAGAATGCTGGGATCTGGGACTCTTCACCGACGATCTCGTGTGTGTGTTGGAATATTTGAAGAATGGTAGCCGCAGACGCTTCCGCGTTGGCATCGTCCGTCAAGCGTTGAAAGAGGATATTACTGTTGTTGAATGAGGAATCGGATGTTCTATAAGTTACGCTTCGGGTTGAGATTTGCCTAAGGGACAAGGCCTGCCTGGGAATTCGAATTTGGCGATTCGAGCTAGTAGATTGTGTGAGGATCACATAGACCTGTTGAAGTATTTGATCGGGAAGGTCGAGAGGAACTTGGTTGGAATCGACGAGATTATCAGGAGCTGTAGAATCCAGAAGACTCGCAAGACGATAGCCACGGGCATCTTCCCGCTCTAAGACTTCAAGTTCTTGAACTACCTCTCTAATGGTTGCTCGCACATCGTCGTCTTCCGCGAGTAGCGCCCGAAGGTTGGCGGCACGAGCAGCCACATGCATAAAGGTAGATTCTAGTTCTCCTAAATCCCCGTAGTGAGCTCTATGCTGGAAGAAATATTGAGGTACACGAACCAAGTTTCTTATTGGTATTCATCCGATGAAAAAAGTTGATATACCGCTCATAGAAGGGAGCGCTGTATGCATGTACGGGGCCAAATAAATCCATGATATCGCCCATGTGAAGTGCTGCATGCAGGGTAGGCTTGAGGCTCTCGTCGGGAAATAATTCGACACAACGCCTAGCATAACGAAAAATGAAATCGTTGTAGGCCGAGATTTTGTGTCGGGAGGTGATGCGAAGGTTAGCAATCTGGACTGCACTGACGAGGTCCATGTAGTGTTTTAGCATCTCCTTCTTACGGCCGGTATCCTTCCCCCAGAGCCGAACTAGGGTAATGACAAGATGGATGGTGCAGATCACACGGTACTGATCTGCACTGAGTTTACCCCGCTGAGTTGTACCCCAGTTGGGAGGTGCTGGCCGAATCCAAGCGGGAAGTTGTGTCCTTTTCATATCGGCCCAGACAACTTCCATGATATCGCGTCCGAGAACCACGCGGTTCGGGGGTTTAGCTGGAATATAGGCCTCAAGCTGAAACAATTTGGCTTCATCCTGTTCGATCTGTTGATGTATTGAAGTATGAGTATACAGGGCTATAAAGCATGACTGAGACTTACGGTCTCAGTGAGCCGGTCAAACAATGCCTGCTTCTCCCCCCGAGATGTGCCAATATCGGAATAATCGATCGCGATAACATCGCAGAGATATTTAAGCATAACCACTGTCACCTGATTGTAAGCTTTTCGTCTGCTTTCTACTGGATCCTCTGTATTGGTGAGGTGTGAGATGATGCGCGTCGCTAATGGAATGCTAATGTTGTCGTTCTCTGGAAGTGTCGAGGGGTTTTGAGCATTTGTCTCGACAGCTGGCGTTGGCCCGCGGGAGGCGGAGGATAGAGATGGAGAGGCCAATAATTGATTGGCGTCAAAATCAGCACGTTGCCTCTGAATGTGGATCAGAATTAGCATCTATAAGCGGTTCTACTAGACGAGTTCACTGACCCAAACATAGATGTTGTTTGCTAATACCCATCGCGTTCCAACGACTAGATTATGACCAGCACCTCGAATACTGTTCTCAACGCAAACAGTATAGAGGATCTTGCGATCGAAGCTGAGCAGCTCGAACAGCAGTGTAGGAGGATTCTCGCAAATATAATTGATGCACTTTCGTAGATTTCTTTTGTCTGTTGTCATTTTTTGAATGGGTGGGGGAGGTTCTGAGGTTCCATCGCCGCCAGTTGGAACATTTGCAACATCGATCCTAAACAACCGGCGCAGGTGGTTTTGGAAGAGACCGAGGTCGAGAGCATGCATAGAATCGATCACCGCGTACAAAACCGGGTTCCAGTAAGGAAGCCCCAGTAACGCTGACCACCTCAGACCACTTGCTTCAAAAATTTTGGCCTGAAATGCCTCGCTCGAAGCGGTCCTCCAATACTCTGCGTATTGACGGATGTGATCGACATCCTTCTCTGGCCATTCCGATCGATCGAGGACATCGATGTCATCGATGTCCAGGTCACAGAAAGTACAGAAAGAGTGCGCGGTAGCGGTACCCGGAAGGCCCAAAACCTGACGCGCGGCGAGCATGTCGCAAACCAGGGGCACCAGCATCGCCCGAACAAGCCTCCCAGCCCGGTAGTTGTAGGTTCGTGAAAAGAAAACCCCTGGATTCCAAAACTCGAGGAGGTCATCCACCACTAATTGAAGTGCATGGTTCAGCTCGTTTGTTGACGGTTTATTTGGGCCCGGGATGACGCCGACGAGGAATACATTTTCTGGGAGATAGCGTAGGTGTGGAGGAAGGTTAAGAAGTACGAGCCAGATCCCTGTCGACGAGGCTTGCTGTTTTGCCGTCTTCATATGAAAGGGATTGAAGCTATCGACTGATAAGCTGAATACCAGTCGACCTTCTCCATGGGAAGCGGGGAAAAAGGAGTGGCCATCTATGTCTCGCAATGCCTGGAACACTTTAGAAAACCAGATGTCGGGTATCGGTCCATCTGGGTCCATGGGGGGAGCAGGTTGACATTCTTCGAGAAGGTCTTCTATGCCAGGTCGTGACAGGAGGCGTCCCACCCAGGCCTTTAACTCTTGGTGGAGATAACGCCGGCAAGGTATGGATTTCATGCGACCACCGCCCATATCACGCTCATCCCATAATGGAGCATTGCAGGGTGGACTTTCGGGGGTCAACTTGAAGGGACATACGACTGGTGAATCAGTGTTATGAGGGTTGTCACCGGGATGATATGGGTGCAAAGCAAAGCACCCGCGACAGCAAAGATACTGTCGTGTAACGGTGTCGAGGAAGAACTGAGAACTGCTGGATCAAGGGTCTTTCGGGATTGATCTCACGGTATCCGACAATGCGCCGGAGTTGCGCAGCGCAGCTCTATGGCCTGCCAGGTGTGCGCGGAGAGCACGACGGGGTGTAAAAAATATATGCTCCATAACTAGAGAGGCCAATGCTGCGGCTCGGGAAGTGATATTTGCTGGCCCGCGTTTTTGGAAGTGGACCTCTGATGCGATATTAAGTAGGAGGCGCAGGTATACCAAAATGCACGGCTCACCCGTATTGACCAAAATTCTCCCAGGCGTCTGCTGAACCCGTTTCTCAGCCCAGCTATACTCTTTGATCTCGGACAAGTGTCCCAATTGAGAGTAAATTCGATCCAGCAGACCATCCCTTTCTTCCGGCGCCTCTAGAGCAGAAATGTGGCTCGCGAGCTCGCATAGTCGGTTTTCAGTGAAAAGGAATGCATGGTTGGCACGATTAGCACGACAGCCGGTCTCCAAGGCGAATAGTCCGTGATTTGGTTGCACAATTTCGGTCGCAGATGGTCGAATGTACTCGCCGTTGGTGGCGGGGTCATTGACAAAGCTGAGCGGATATTTTTGGGAAATGAGAGGAAGCTCCGATAGCCAGGTGAGCTCGTGTTCGATGAGAATGATCCAGCTGAACTCTGGAGTGGCCGCGGAGGCCGGAGGCGAGGTAGTTGCCACGGTCGGGCCAGTGCGACGGCGTCTGAAAAACGAAGAACGCTCAGGATTGGAAGGAACACCGTCCGCTGGTGGACTGGGGCGCTGTCGGAGAGGTGAAAACCGTGATCGCTCGCTAGGCGAGGCTGCTGTCTCTTCAGCGACACGACGTTTGTCGTCTTTAGTGTGATTATCTCTTGTACTACGACTTTGAGATACACCATCCGGGTTGAGCTTTGTACAGTATGATCTGCACTTGCAGATGACTTCATTTCGGTGTGAGCTACCAAACATGCTTGAAGACCCTAGCCAGAGTGCCTGTCGAAAGCAGAGAAACAGTTAGTGACAAATCAAGAAGGATAAGCTCGACAGACCTTCCATGTGCGAGCAGGACGCTGGAAGGCTTCGGTCGAAGCAGATAAGTCTTAGAAGGTCCACTGTTCTTTAAAGCATCGTTTTATCGTTTGATCAGCCATCTCCTGGTAGAAACATTGATCGTCGCGATCGGGGTGTTGTTCACGATCACAGTCGAAACGGATCGCTAAAGATGCGACTGGTGCGAATAACATATGGGCGTTGATCACCTGCTTCGACGAAGTGACAGCACCACAAGCTACTATGTTTCAAGATCGATACTCGAACTTTCATAAGTCTAGTACAAAGGAGTTACCAACTGGCATCTAAGATTTTCAGCTTCAGCTCTATCCGTAACGAGCATCAGGTCGCTTCCGTGATGTCGTTCGAAAGATTGTAAATTTATGATCACCCCGCGGGCAGTCTACAGTAGCTCAAAGTCAGACTGTATAGATATTTTCGTCATTTGGTGTACTTACGTAGGGCAAGTAATGTTTTGATTGTCATCATCCGATAGTCATGGTTTCAAATGATCACGAATACTGGTCAAACGCTGGATGTATTTCAAGCATCATGAGATGGACGAGTAATAGAATTGATATGGAGGGAAAGCTTCAGAAGCCTTGCAAGTGTGTTCAGCGGGGTTCGAGTCTGCGATGGAGTTTATGTGAGCAGGGCCAACCGATTGACAAAAAAAAATAGGCGACTTACATGCATTGAGGAGACAAAACGGAAGAAAATTTCGTCTTCAAACATAGATGATCAATAGTCGAGTACGCAGGTAAAGTGGGACTCCGGAGGACAAACCGTGAACATGATATATAGTGGTTTGTGGTCTAAAATGTTCAGTAAGCGCAGTTGAACATCGAGAGGAGCTGAGCCAGACCTTCCGACGCATGATCCTTCGTATCAAACTTAAGGAAATGTGGCCCTATCGATTTCACAGGATACGGAGCAGCCTATTCACGAACTTATCGCGGTTCTAGATTCGTACGTAGGTTCATACTTCGGTCCAGTTGACCGCCTCGTTTGTGCATGATATACCTGAGTTATCACATGTACATTAGTTTTGGGTTGCGATGCCCATAGATTGCGTACTCACCATGAAGACGCGGCAATGATTCAGTCGTAGCCAATCCAAGTATCTATGTAGGAGTATGATTTTCTTGATACCGTATCCAAGTAGGTAATGATAGGCGAGTTTCCTTCCTTATTGCCAACAAATGTCTATTCCATCATAGGCGAAACATACATGTAACTACCTCACGTCGGGCGACAGTGATGACGGTCAACTGACAAGTTCGCAGCGTTATTTGGTCGTGTGGGGCAACAACCTTACGGGCCAACCAGTGATGCGTGACACGCGATTGTCTTTTTTACATCCCTCATAACAATAGTCGGGGATGGCCCTGTTGCTCGTACATACATACGATAGCGATTTGGAACATTGTTGCCCTGTTACATAGATATAGAAAGTATGCCTAAACGTCAACTTGACAAGTCAGGGAGAAGGTTTTAATGCGCAGTACCCTCCGCAGATACAATGAACGAATAAACAGGCGAAAAGGAATGGACCTGGAGGTTTGCTTCGCCTCAGAATTCTAAAAACAGGTTACTTATATACTACGAATTCTAGGAATACAATGAACGACAATTGTGGAGTCTCAAGGCTAAGGGCGATGATTGTGGGACGAGGATCATGACGACGGCGATGATTTGGGTGCGCTATCTACCGCGATGAACATTGCTTCGCATTTTGATAATTCCCCAGACGATCCTTCAATTTGCGCAGTGCGGGACACCAAAGCGCCTCGCTCATCGCCTGCTCTGTCTCGAAACTCGAGCATACCCGCGCTCAAGCAATAAATGGGTTGCGTTGTTGACGCACGGATGTGAAGGCAAGTCACTTGTCAAATAAGCATAAGCCGACTGCCACTAAAACCACTTCATGATCAGCCTGTAGCCACCGTCTGCCCCCACGTTGTCGTAAACAATTATAACTATTGCCTGCGTGCAGTATGTTTTACAATCGATGTTTAGTAGTGCCGATGTTGGCGTCACCCGGTGCTACATAACTGTCTACTTCATATAATACATGCATTTTAGACATTGCCGCTCATCTAAATTGGAGGCGTGTACATGTGGATCTGGAGGTATGTACCAGCCGTTGATGATTGTTGACAATACCATTCTAATAGGCATCGAAGTCAAGATTATACAGATCGTTGATAAAGGTACACAACGAAGTTCACAAGGTATACCACGAATAATTCCTTGAGCGCCGTCAAGTACGCTAGGAGGAGTAGCGCATATCTATCCATGGCCATCATTATGGTGTACACCCAGATCAATCCGCCTCGAGGATTACCTGTCTGTGTCGGGGCATCCGACGCCTTTGAGAACTTCTCAGTCACAGTAACAGTCGTGGCCTCTGTCGTTGGGATCTTCTTGATCGTAATCAAAGTCGTTTCTCGGATGATCTCCGTTTTGGTCTCGGTGACAGTCATCCGCACCGGACGCTAGAACACCAGGTCAGCCGCTTCGAATTTTTGACTCTAACCGTCGAACTTCACCTTAACTGAACCCATATTCGTAGCCATGAAGCTCGACGTTACACCCTCCATATCTGAAACCTGGCCGATTTCCGAAGTGCTCCTTACTTCGTTCTTCGTTGTCGATGGCGTTGCCACGACAGTGAGGACTGCAGTTTTCATTTTGGTAGTCGTTGTGGTTGAAATGGAAGTTGTTGTAAAGACATGATTTTCAGTCTTGGTCCTGCAGGACACCGACACCACTTGAGGCGTATTTGGGGATGGAACCGCTCGAGAAGCTTCAGGACTGCGTGAAACCACCGTGTAGGAGCTGACGATCCCCACAATGACAACCCCCGTAACCCATAGCTTCCGTGCTGTCCAGAAATGATAATACTGGGGTGGTAATCCCGATGACCAGACACGGGCAGAGGCGAAGACCCTGGCCAAGACCTTGTCTATGATACTAACTGCTTCCCCGGTAGGCAGGTTTGGTTCGGCCTCCTGCTGCCCAGATCGTATTTCTTCCTCGGGTGTGCCTTCCTCTACACGATCAGGCTGGAATCGCAGCTAGTAAGCCACCCATCTCTAAATTTCCTACTCAGTCTTACCGATATATAAGCCAGTACGGAGGTCCTTGGTCCCCGCTCAGTATCCATTACATCGCCCGCCCTGCTGGTAATTGCGGCCGCAATCGTAATTCTTCCGTTGTGCCTCCCGACAGCCTTCATGAATCTCGTCTTCATTCATCAGCCTCATGGAACTGTTGAGTATCACTTACGACGATGCTTGTTTCTTCCCTTCATGTAAGTCTAGAGTCACAGAATTTCAGACTTTCTTGACACTCACTGACTCGTGAATTGTCCACCAGTTTCAGCCGTACCGGGAGTCCTACTGGCATCACAGTTGCAAAGACGAGTTCTCCGCGGCTATGCCCCATGACGATGGTATCGCCGGTGAGGAATTGAATAGACACTCCATAACGCTCGTTGATGTCGAACGTTGTGGTAGAATCGTGTCTGCGTGTCTGCACAGAATAAAAATCCACGCCATCGTCGAAATTCGCGACAGCCAGCATCGTTCCAGAAGGGGAGAGCGCCGACGCATTTCTAGAAGACATGTCAGAGGCAATAATGTTCAAGAAGAAAAGGTGTAACTACAACAGCATGGGGCCTCCGGCTCTCATAACAAATTTATGAAGCACTTGGGGTGGAGAAGAGGTAGAGAACACACTGAAAAGCTCGTGAGGTAAGATGTTGCTCATCTTAGAGGCTCGGTAGACTCACACGATTCCCAGGCTGGCGTTCATGAAACATATGGAATCGGCTATCTCATCAAAGCCACATGTACATGTTACACCACGAAAGTACGTCTCGGAATTATCATCCTAGATTACTGCTTCCCCATTTGCATCTCCTTGGTGTCTCTCCAGACTGTAAAGATATAATGAGAAAAGATGATCCTGATCAGGAGAACGGCGTCATAATTAGACCCTTAAGTGACATCGCAAGCATAACTGTTGTCGTTATTATCTCAATATCAAAATAAGCACAGTGATCATGGCGTATCCTCCTCAGCTAACGCTGCCGTCCAGTGGGACCCAATCTTTTCTTGAACCTGGACAATTCGATGTACGTGGTGTTTGACTTCTCACCTACATCCCTGATTAGACTCTATTCAAAGATTGCGTTCGACGAGCTAAAGATCGCGGGTAATGTATCAGATACTGAAGACCATCTGGAGTCTGTGACTCCTGACACACCGGGTCGCTTCATTGTGTAGGCACTCTTTCCTTGTGTGTTCAATTGATTTATTCTCGCCTTGGCCTAGCCCTCGGAGTCCAACCGCTGAACCCCAGAATGCTATGCTCCTGTCTACTGATGTTGGCTCTAGATCTAGAGTGCGCGAAGAGAGGTTCGCCCTTCGCCCTATGACCGTTTCACTAATTCTGACAATGGCCTAACTACAGGGTCGATCTGGATCAGCCGTCGGAGAGCAATGAGCAGTTATATTCTGAAGGAGTGCTACCCCAAGCTAGCTCACCAGCGCGTTTCCAAAGTGGCGCCACGCCAGCCGCATCGTAATGAGTTCTTTTCTACGCTCATCGATGCATTATATCAAAGTATCGCACAGTGAGACATCGCCTTTAGAACGAGAACAGTCTCAATTCCCTATATCACGTGCTTCTCTCCAAGCCAATACTCCATCAGCTGTACGGTACTGGATATATTTCCTCTCTATTAATCGTAAATTGACGCCTTCTGCAGCGAGCCGCCGCCTTCGGAACGAGTGCCGCATGGACTGGATGCACGACAAGCCCCTCTCGAGGCCGATGGTGTGACAAACGCTTGGTGCTGAATGCCTTTTCCTCTCAATTTGTTGGAAACCGACACTTTCTACAGCATGCCGCCATCCGCCGAGCAACACCCCGCAGCCCGGTCGGGCGCTTCTTCAGCTACATCCTAGTGAATTTCCTTTTCAGATTTGTTTGATCAAGCGCTGACAAATCTTACAGCGCTTCGCAACCTTCTAACGCACCATCGTCTCATATAGCGCCCCAACAAGCACCACCTCCGTCAGCGGCAACACAGTGGGTCCCACCTGTTCATGGAGAGTTGTACGTTGACATTGAATTGTTGACAGAAAACAGTCACCCTCGCCACAACTTCAAGAAGGGCTCCAATCGCACAGTTTCCAGGTTCCGTCAGCCCCGTCCAAGTACGTCATTGACAATTCCTCAAGGGTCACTCCCTAATGTTGTCACAGCCGTCCCTCCTTGCTCTCGCAATCTCAGGAACGGACTCCTCAGGCCTCATCACGGTGTGTTATCTGTCTTGTCGTTGGTTTCAAGCTCTATGCTTGACTTCTTTGATAGCTATGAATCTGCCCAACGTTACCCATGCCAGCTAAGTATGCAGGAACCAACGCGCCCTCAGGATCAAATGCAGTAGGTTGTTCGTTGTAAATGAGCAATTGCAGGCTAATTTCTCTTCAGCTCCCAGGCATCGTTAGGCAGCTTGCACCGCTCCCAGTCAGCAAACGGTCAGCCCGCACAATCACGGTGTGTGTCATATACGCTGAATTGTCATGCCACACTAATATTTCCTTAGTTACGTCATGCAGCAAGAACAAGTTCGCAGTGCCAGCGCCCCTCCACAGGAAATAGTGCACCTCCATGACAGGTGCAATCTGACTTCAACCGGATCTATGGTCAATCCGCCTGCACAGTCAGACAAACTGTAAGCCATCACCTGATCTGACGAAGAATTTACATTTTACCAGTTTATAATCAGATACACGAGGGCAGCAATGCTTGTTGCGACCAATAACCCAGATATGGTGACCTACCAATACAGAAAACCCTTCAAGAATCCCAAAGATGGATCCACCATCTGGTATGGCTCGAGATCTACCGCCACACTCGTGCACCCGCCAAAGTTTACTGGACATCCTATCAACGAAGGCGACTTGTACTTTCATCTGATCAACGGACAATCTGAGCGGCTTGCCTGGCTGTATAATCGTGGGATGTGGAGGGACATTACAAAGGAGAGTGAAGTGGACTTTCTAGTTCGCTGCCCCTTCGACAACACACGAGGCCTCCATTTCATCGGACGAGATCTACAGCCGTCCTGGGTGATCCAGAAGGCGCCGCGCATCTAATGCTCTGCTTCCATTAGTTGATCGTAGACGTCATATATACCCGACTTTTTTTTATAACGAAAAGCTTCCTCCGAAATCCAGGCATGCCCCAGATCTAGAACGAACAAAATCCACCCAATGAGAGACCTCCCGAAAAAGATCCCCCGAGATCCCCGCAGATCACCGAAAGCAAGACGCAACGACTTTGACGGGGCTGTAAGTAAATAGCTGTCAACAGAGGCGATGGGCATGATCTTGGCCACAGCGTTCGGGGGGGTCAACTGTTAAGCTCCAGGAAAGTAAGGGATATGTTATAGGGTGTATTTGGGTGTATTCTAGCGAGAAAAAATGAGCGCCCCGCAAGAGGAAGGCATCACATCATAGGTAGGGAAGAGATTTGTATGATAACAGTATTGAAATGGCATGTAGATATGCGAGTACCACTGCCATAGGACGTTAAGACCCGTATGCAGATCTCTAGAGGGCTATCATCCCACATTATGCCCGCGAAAATATTCTGGTTCATCAACTTAATGAGAGCAGCTAGTTCAGGTGTAGAAGAAGACTTACCTGACAAGCTCGTTATCGTGCGTGAATTGATAAGCGTCCTCCGTGGGGCGCACCATCAGATCAATGAAACCAATGTCACGAGAGTCCAACCACCCCTGCCTATATGCACAACGAGGCAAGTCGGGCACAAAGCCATTGTTGCGACTTACCCAGGAGTTTCGATTCATGTGCTGACGTATTCGTGGGTAATCACCTCTTGTCGGGCCAGCGATTCTTCGCGTCGCATTATACACGCTATCAAAGACCTGTAGCCACATGGTCATCTCCCCCGCACGCCATCGTGAAAGAAGGACGCGGAACTGGGGTCGTTGGGCGCCAATAGATTGATCCTGCCTGGCATCTTCGTGATCCGATTCGTCGCTTGACATCCCATCGACGCCAAGCTGCTGAATCATTCTGGTGTGTTGTTGAAGGTAACGATTAGACTGCGATATTTCGAGTCTTCGTTGAAACAACTAGAAGAATTGAGTAGCTATAAGGTCAGGTGGCAATAGGAATCAATTTAACGGACGCACACTTCGCTTCCTCTGCGCACGTCTCATTTGCTGGGCAGTGATGGCTTGGGGCTGTGCCCGGCTCCTCATATACTCGGCTCTCAGAGACTTCACTCGCGTCATGAATGCATCCATTATCTCATGCGTAAGGTTGGCGTTGGGTGGAAGATTGTAATATCTCATGAAGTCTACCGCGAATACTCTGGCTGCAGAACGGTTCCAGGGATGACGCGGTGGGCCTAGTATATGGAACCGGAACGCCGATGCTAGGCAGCAAGGCCCATACTGTTCTTCGCCCGTAGAGTCCACAGTGTGTGAGAAGCTTTCTGCTTCGTCGGGCGTAACCATCGGTACTAGTAGGTTTGTGACCCCGACAAGTCTCGTAAGATAACGTCGTACACATTTCTACAGGGAATAAATGAGCGGGAAGTAACAGCAGAAACCTATGTGTAACTTACTGCCCGTTGATTGTCCTGAGGAGGGCGGCGAGTGGGATTTCCTGTGAGCTTTGGCCTCCTAGATAACCGACCCGCCTCCCTTCTTCCTGAATTGGTTGTAGCTATTGCCTGCTGTCCAATCGCAGTTGTGAGCGCTTGAAACCCTTCGGTCATGTTTCTATTCAGAGCAGTATAGGCCTGCGTGACTTGTTCACGCAATCGTTCCAATTCAGACTGTACAGAAGCCTCGGTGAATGATTGATAATATCAGAAGGGTAAAGGACAACCTGTCTGTGGGGCTCAAACGCATTTGGGTTGCTTTCTTCCATCCCTTCATCTTCTTGATCGGCAAAATTGGCGTCGTCATTGGCATTGGGATGAGGAAGATCCTGAAAACGATAAACATATAAGACAATGATATAGAGGGCATAGGTACTTCGTTAACGTTCAACGGGGTGTCCAAACCGGTGAGAACGTAATCGGTCTCGCGAGGTGCCCTTTGTCGATACGGCGGGTTAGCCAGTTGTCGAACGTTGCTGATCGGGCTGTCCAAGCCATCAAGAGCGTAATCGCCCACACGAGGCGCCCGTCTGCGATAAGACGTTGATGAGGAAGCACGGTTGCCTCCAAGTGGACTGTCTAAGCCGTCCAGTGCATAGTCGCCTTCGGAGCGTGGATGGCGACGGTAGTACAGACCCGCCCTTTGACGTATAGGCCCAGGTGTTTGACTGTGCATTTCCACGCTCTCGTTTGAAGAACTTCGCTGCCTGTGGTGTCTTGGCTATTGGGGATACGCCCTTTCTCAGAAAAATATCACCTCGATAATGTGTACATACCGGGAGATTACGGGGTAAATAATTTCTTGGTAATGTTGGCCCTTGGGGAGTGCCTCGTGCTGGTGATGCCTAACTTGCGGTAAAAGACATTCGCGGAGGAGAAACAATCATCGACATACTGCAGGATAGGCCCGTTGTGCGTCTGACAGTGGTGCTGATGTACTTCTAGTAGGTGATGCCTGGTCTGCCCCAGTCGTCTGTGCAAGTGGAGTCGGGGTTGAAAGGGGTCGCGGAGGCTACAGTGGACCATGTTAGGATCGTGTAAACCGATAAGTCAGGCCCCAGACATACCAAAGGCAGGCCATCGAACCATCGTCCTTGTGCTGGATTTTGTGAATGGCTGGACGATTGTTGTCGTTCTAAGCAGAAGTAGGGTAAATTACGGAGCATAGAAAAATAAAAACGACGGGCCAGTGACATGAACAGCGTTCAACCGTTGTACTAGGATCGAACTGTCCCGCGTGAGTGAGCTCTGTGCTGGACCGGGGGACCTCGTACTTCCACGAGATTGCAAGTCTTGTGGCGCCCCTGATAGCTGAGGTGGAGATCTAGACATGTCTGGAGGGCGACAGTGGGCTAAACCAATGAGAAGTCCTTATTATGAACAAGTCACACTATACACATCGCGAACGGGACCATTGCACCAATATCCCACATTCAAAACATGGTTGGGGCGTGGAGAAAATAAGCATAAGTAATTCCTCATCCTTGATTCGTGGTATCTAGAGACAATTGCGATGAAAGAGCCATGGCTGCGCATTGCACAACACCTATTGCGATCGCTTCTCAGCCATGAGCCGTGGATGAAGAGGTCTCATGATTAGAATATGAAATAAAGGCGACATCGCCTTCGGATTAACCGCGTTTCCTCAGCCTGAAGCAAACACTCGTGGATCCATTGATCGCGAAGGCCTAGGGTTGCCTGATGCAAGACAAACTGGGTAACGGCAGTCGGTGGAGATACGGTATGCAGACCGACACAAGGCATGCGTTGATGAGTGTAGACGTAAGAGCAGCAGTCCTAAAAATTGGAAATAAAATAATTCAGTGGCGGAGATCGACTGGAATGGGGCTGGTTCATTTGCCTACGGGAGATTTTCGATCTGACTGATTCGATCACCAGTCGGCGACATAGATATATCGTTGTACATGTACAATGATTCATGCTGGTAATATTTTACATCAAGCTTTTTTCCAGGACGGACTTCCCAGATCAGGTGTGAAATAGAGGCCTCGTTGTGCGTCCCAGGGGCAACGGACCCAAAAAGCAACTGAACTGGCCTCCGTAATATCCTGCCATTCACCCTTTTCACGCAGCCAACCAAACCGCTTTGTTCCCCCCGTGTCCAGATCTTGCACGTGAAAATACATGTCACCATCCAGTAATGTCTGCCCGTGTATTCCTGGAGGCTGCGAAATCAGCATGGCATTCTTCGAACCGTACCAGACAGTGCGTTCATCTCGGTTGGTAATCTTGCGCGACCATTTCCAAGTTTTCATAGTGGTCGTCGTGGTAGCAACTTGCGCTTCCAGGCCCGTTGGATTGAACCTAAAGTGTTGGCGTAGGAATGGATTACCTCTCGAATTAAAGCTAGCTACTCACGGTAGAGTGGAAAGGTCGAGAGCAGCCCGTGATCTGGAAGAGCATCAAATCACAGCCCCAATCTCATGTAATCACTTACTGCCGCTGAGCACCGGTACTGGCTTTAGATCTAGAGTGTGATCCCGGCTGGCCATGGGAAGCACTAGTATAGGATCTGAAGAACCATAAATCCAATAGCAGGAGTAGAGCATCGCGACCAGGAACGCACTGTGATAGGCCAGGCTCGGCATCAGGCGCTGGTCCGGTACCGGTGCCTGCAAAGCGTGATGATGACGGCTGGAAACTAAAGGATATGGGAAGCAGCTCAGCAACTGAAGATGTGCACCTACTTTAGAAACGGATCGTATGGATCTTCACGATGCGGAGGCGGCTGATGCTGTGTTCCTGAGTGATGCGGCTGATAACTGCTGAAGAAGTGAGCATGTGCAGAACCAATTGCAAGGGCGTGAACTTTGACGTACTATGATGCAGCTGGGGCAGCGTGTGGGGGCCATTGCTGAGGGACCTCCGCATGCGGCATCGGGTGGTAGCTGTGAAGATGAATTATTTTCCTAGGATTGAAGGGGACAGCAGCTTACGCGAACGAGCCAGGGGCTGGAAAAGTGGCTTGAGGCGGTGTTCCGTAAAACGTGCGGGGCGGGCTAGTGTGAGGCGGTTATGCCTCTGCCTTTTCCACACTGGAGCAAAACTTACTTGGCTGCACGCGGAAAGGGTGGTGGAGCTGGAGGCGCTTGTGGGGGGTTCCAACCACTGTGAAACGCATCAGCGCATGATTAACTGAACGTGAGACGAGAAATTTACGTCGAAGACGGCTGAGGGCCCGGTTGATAATTGGGTTGGGGCGGTTCCTCTGGCCCTGATGGTGGCGGAACACTGTGAAAAGTGTTAGTATCTGCATTCTACATATAAGAAAGGACGCACTGTGTTGGAGGTGGTGAAGTTGGAGGTGCTTGCGGAGGGTTCCAACCGCTGTGAAAGGCATTAGTAATAATGCGATGGTCGTAAGAGAAGAGACTTGCGTTGAGGCGCCTGGTTGAGGGCGTTGATAACTGGGTTGGGGTGGCACCTCTGGCGCTGGCGCTGGCGATGGTGGTGCACTGAAAAACGTCAATGACTGAGTGGTGCACGTAGGAAAGGACCCACTACGCTGAAGGTGGTGGAGCCGGAGGCGCCTGCTGAGGCTTCGAACCACTGTGAACCCCGTCAGAGCGTGATCAGAAATACGCAATAAAGATTTACCTCGAAGGATCTTGCTGGAACCCAGGTTGAGATGGAGTCTCTTGTGATCGCGGTCGGGGTGGCACTGGAGGCGGTGAGGGGGGTAATGCACTGTGGAAAGCATCAGTAATCAATCCGCAGGTGTATAAACACACTTCATACGGTGGGGTTGTATGTGCGGGAGCTTGCGAGGTTCCTGCTAGTGGAGCCATCCCCGCGGCAGGTTCTGAGGATGTTCCTTCGCGAGTCCGCAGAGGAGATGGCGGCGGATCTTGTCTGGAAATTAGGATTCTCAGCAGACGAACTGACTGTATCGACATCGTGTAGACTCCATACCGTGTTTTGCCTTTGTTGCCAACCGCCGGCTCGTTGAACCTACACAAGCAAGTTAGAACCATGGACAGTCTTGCTCTCAAAGAGGGACGAACCTTAGATTCTGCTTTCCAGCACCATGTATTGGTGAGTCTGGGTGGTGATTGTTATCGGAGGGCGCGTTGTGTTCATGATTCCTAGAATTGAAAAAGATAGATAAGTAAATTGGCCAGCAAATATCGAGTAAAGCCCCTACCTGGAGAATCCTCCCTGTGGACGGAGAGTCGAAGGCTCCTGGCGCACCTCCGGGTTGCTTCTAAAGCTTTCCGAATCTGTGTCTGAATGATAGCGTAGCTCTTCATTGTCCGTGATGATCAGCTTGTCGAACGAAAACTTCGCGTACGTAGATCGATACATTGTATGTATATCAGTGAATGTCGACTTATCGTCAAATTGGTACGTACGTCCAATTCGCCCGGGATGAAAAACGAGGCGGTATTACTGGACGGCAACTTCACTTGAGAGGGAAACATGATCAAGGATCCGGAGGGCGCGATGATTGAGAGGTACTGGCTACTTGTACCAATATAAGTAATTGAGTTATTCTTCGAAACGGAAAACATATGGGGAAGTGATTTGTAAGAAAGATAAATCCGAGATTACTTTTGTGCTGTGGCTCATGTACATGTGCCGTATGTATAGCCGATTCAGGTGTCATAAGACATAGAAAGATAACCATGCGGAAGAAGGTATGTACAGGTAAATACAAGGATCTTCGATCTGTGCTAGCACTGTTGAAGCTTTACCACGTTCCGTGTGCGCGTGTCATGATCGTGTAGCTCGGGATCATAATCATTGATCAAGGCCGCAAATTTATAGAGGTCTATGAAGAAAATATAAATGAGTCTCTTCTACAGCATTAAAGAAAGTGTCCTACCTGGATGTATGGCTGCATCGGAAGGCCAATAGAGTAAGCACGCTCGAGGCGCAACGCAAATCTGTGTGAAGTATCAGGAAGAGAAATGTAAAGTCAAAATAGGTGCTCACATGCGAACTGCGTGATCCATTACCCTCTTAGCAATGCGAGGGCGGTAGACAATTGGGACCAGTTGGCCAGTTGTAAGGATCACAACCTCACCCATAAAGAGGCTGCGGGTGAGGGCAGCGACCGATTTGTTTGCACGAGCGTACTCGTTGAAGTACCCGAAAAGTATGAACGAGTGTTGGCCGACCTCAATACGCGATGTGTAGATGAAAGGACGTTGCCCTGCGGGGATGTCGAAGCTTTCCGCGACTTGAAGAAGCGGGGAAGCTGCGGTCGAATCTTTGGAAAATTCGAACGGTTGGAAGATAGGCTTCTCTTGGTAAGAGTAGCGCCATCCATAGGCGCCCTGGCGCTGTTTCGTCCATCAGCCTCGGAATAATCAAAGACAAACTCAACAAACCGCAAAGCGCTGCAACAACGTCGTTAGCATCATATACGAGTGAGCTGAGGGATGCGTACATAGGTGGGAACCGCAGGAGGGTTATTACGGACATTCCGAGCTGCTGACCGGATCTGAATATGCATCGTCGTCATTGCTTGCATGCAGAATATCAGGTAGGACTTACGACTGGCATTATGTATTTCGCGGTGGAATCTGGATAAGAGGTAGACGTTGATTAAAGAAAGAGTGGAGCTAGGATCAGAGGTATGGTTGTCTTAAATACCTGCGTGGGGTGACATCGAGTCGCCGCATTTTATATTCCAAGTGCGTGGATTTATTATAATAAACTCTAGATCTTAATTTCAGACGGCAGTCGAGTTTATACATGTACAGCTGATTTTTTGTTTCTTTTCCATTTTCGTCTTTTTAATGTAGTTTAGATTATGCTGTATGCCCCATGAGCGAACCAGGTATGGTAAGCCTTCGCGTATGCGAAGACGCAAAGGCGCGTATTATCTATCCAACATTTCCGCTTTGATCACATTCATGGACTTCGCTATAGCTCGTACTGCGGCGGCGGCAAGTAGTAACTACCATTAGCGGTCTTGCGATCGCGAGGCTGATGAGCGTTAAGATGAGCACAGGTGAGTACATATTCAAGAAATGACTATATACACTCACCCTATCGAGCATCGATCGCGCGAATTCGAATTAGTCCGCGGTAGCTATAGGATTGCGATGCGTGTTTAAACACGCGTCCGGAGAAAATATCGATAGATCTAGAAAACGCGCGTTGCATGTACTTCTAACCGGCGGTACAACATACCGCTACTGCGACTCTAGATGAGATCAGCGTACTGAAAAGCGATTGCATATTAGCGGAGCGAACTCATGATCATGCTGCTGAACATTGGCCATGGGGACAGCTCGTGTATCAGGTCGGCCGAGGGACACGTTTTTGTCTACATTTCTGTTTCAAGTGGCAGAGATTTAGTTGAGGCATTCCCAAAGTCGAAACTGCCCCGTAACCCATCAGTCTATCATGGAGGCTGTTGATAACAAGATCCCTACCTTTGCGTACCAAATCCCGCTCTCCTCTAGCGACAACCGCCCCATTACTGCTCTCCGGTTTAACAAGGAGGGTCGGTACCTCGCTACAGGAGATCGAGACGGCATGATACTAGTGCGTATGCCATACGGCCTGCTCTAGGATATTCTTCAGTTAAATGTATCCTTGCACAGATATACTTCGTCGAAGACGCAGAAGTGTATAGAAACTTCCAAGCCACCTCAGGTATTCAGTGCTTTGCATGGCATGCAAAATCACTACGGAAGCTAGCCATCGGATGTGACAATGGCGACATCAACCTCGTTTCCATTGCTAAATGTTACCAAGACTCAAGCGTAAGTATTGTTTTGACGGTAACGACTCTTTGACAACTCACTATATTGTAGAGAGATAACTGGGGCGAGCCTTTGCACTTCAATGGACGTATACACTTTGTCGAATATAGTGGGGCCGGCAGGATGGCCGTCGCATATGGATCAAATATATGCCTAGTTGATGGTCAGCTTTCCATCCGGTCGTTAATGGCAAAATGACTCACATGCTTCGTATGCCGCTAGAGAACACCGGAACCAGAGAATACTTACCGATAACCCAAGTTACCTCAGGCTTAAATCCGATACTTAGAGGGATGCATTTTCTAGGTGAAGATCAACTAATCGTTTGCTTTATGGACCCGGACTCGGGAATCCTGTAAGTTCTCATCCATCGTCTAGAGGGCCATGGCTTATCATTGTCTGATTGAGGGTGTATTCTACGTCCTCCCCGCCGACAGTTTCATTCAAATTCGAAATGAGAGCCGAGAGGCTGACGATGTAGGGAGACATTCCCTTGAATATAATGTTGCTGCTCACAGATTTTCTAGCGGTGCATCAGCGCTCTCGCCATCGGGTACAATGCTCGCAGTCTCCAACTTTCGAGATGGTGTCGATTTTTATTCTGTGGAGAAACGTAGACATTACGCCACAACGAGATTCAACGTGAACGAAACTTACGTCGCCAATCTCCAGTTCGCCGGCAGCAATACGGTCGTCGTTGGACATAGCCGCGGTAGTCTACTCTTTACAACGACGTTGATGACAAAGAACCCCATACGAAAGGACCTAGAGAAGAATTCCAGTGAGTATCAAAAATAGCTTGAACTTGTGGAGGCTTACGCAAGATAAAGGAATATCGATGCTTGTAAGCTATCATCCACCCATTCCGTAGGAATAATTAATGACGAGATGGAGGCTGTTGGCTGGCGTAATGGAGAGGCCATCATCGCAGCTACCAGTATCGGAAATCCCATGATTACCAAGCGTGGGCCTAGAAAGTCTGGGATTACCCTCCTAGAGGTCAGTGGAAGTAACATTTCTCAACGCAGATAACTTACCAGCTAGAATTTTCTAAGCCTCCTGAGAACGAAGACACACCCCGGGATCAGCCTGGGAACGCCGATGATAACACGGTCAGGCAGGAGGCGCAGGAGGAGGCTAGCGTTGAACAGGTATGACTTTTAGACTCCACCTCTCCCAATATCTGACGACCGAACATTTTACTTCAGAAACGCTGGCCTTGGAAACGGTGGACATGTGCTGTCGTCTCGCTCGTTGTGGTCATCCCGATCCTCTTTTCTGCATCTCTGGACACTCTCAACACGATAGCATCGAACAAAACGACAACGATAACACACACAGAAACCAAAAATCACACAATGACGTCTACCATACGCGAGACGGAAACCATCGAAGCTACGGTTACACCATCGACGACGGTACAAAAGCCAGGCATAGGCACGTGCACTTTGTCGTCGGACTTCACCGCCACGAACATGGTATCAGATGAGGCGGATGCGCCTCCTCTGACTATCACCAAGACGCTGACGGATATCACGCGGGAAATAACCTTTTTTGAGGTCCAGACGGCCACGGAGACTGCGACCGCAGCAGGTGCCGATGAGTCGGATGCACCCGAAACCGTGTCAGCCGCTCAAGGTACATTGGAGACCGAGAAAGCGAAGGATATCCGTGAACTTATCTTGGGCCGTAGTCCGCTTTGGTGGCTTTGGCTGACGGTATTCCTGGTGATCATGGCTGTAGGGCACTGTTATGGACGTGTGCTGCTATTCAGGCTATTGGTTGAGTACTTCGTATCTCGCTATCTGTAGAACACAAGTTAGATCATGTTAAACACGGAATGAATAGGCATACTTTGGTGTTTCATTGTCACAGTAGCACCGCCCGGCCCACAATGGCTAGCGGGGTTGATGGCGTAAAATAATGGTATTATGTATTTAAAATTATGCGGTGGGACTGGCCAGACCCGAACATTATAACACGCACAGCAGGACACATTTCAACAAACTATGGCCAACGTGCTCGTACTGACGTTAATCATGGTGCCCGAGATCGGCTTTCCGTTCCGCCTATGTCCTACAGCACACTCTACTGACCCGAAGGTGAACAGCGAGAACTCGTCGCCCTTGTAAAAGCCATCGAGAACAATGACCTTTTCACCCTTCAGGCTCGGTCTGATAGGTGTGACGTATTTGTCAGGAACCAAGAGCGGGGCGTCCCGGCCAAGGGCAATCTTCGCCATGGATCCCTCTATCCCTATCCAAAGGCCAGACCTGCCTTCATAATCGCCGTTTTTCCAGCCCGGGTCTTGGAGCGCAGCCTTCGTATTTGTTATCGTTACTTTAATCCGTTTGCCGGAGAACAGAGACGAGTCCATCCAAGGGCAGTGTACTATCACAGAAGAAACATTAGAGTTGTCAGTGAGGATAATATTAGAAAGCTTACGAAACGTGTTCACAAAAGGTGATCTAGACGATGGATTCCAAGCCGGACTGAAGGAGACGCTGGAGCCAGAAGGGAGAGGTGTTGATGGCACCAGAGGAAAAGCCGACTTAGGTATTTCCATCACCCGCCTAGCTATCAAGTTCGAACCAAGGGGAGGCAAGGCGACGTGCGGCGAACTCTCCAAACTCAAGGGCTTGAGATTAGGATCCTCCCTGAGTAGAAAGTCAGCGAAGATCGAGATAAGAAGGTAGATCATACAGGAAGGCAAGGTTCTTAAGGTGCATGCGTTCCTGTTTACCGAGAGCCTTGACTTCAACCATGACGTTGCTGTCCACTAGCGTTGATTTGATGATTCCCTCATAGTCCTTGAGCCTATGATTCAGCAATATTCTTACGTGTCGCCCAACGAAGTGACGCATGGGATCATGATCACGTTTCATCGCCCGACTGGCTGTTAAGCTCGAGCCATGGGCGTTCAGCGAGCTCTCCGATTCCAAGGGCTTGAGATTAGGATCCTCCCTGAAGAAAAGTAAGTGAAGGTTAACGAGAGAAAGTCGTGTCGTACCAGAAGGCAAGGTTTTTAAGGTGTATGCCTTCTTGTTGCCCAGTATCCCCGACCTCGACCATGACGATATCCATGGCCAGTGTTAATGTAATGACGCCCAGGTTGTTCTCTACCCTATCCAGTATTCTTACTTGTCGGCCAACCAATTTCTGCTTGGGCGGAGGAGGATACACATGAGGTGCTTGCCAGAAGTCGACACAAGGAGAGGTCACGGTAATCTTCGTAGGGATGAGAACGGGGACAGATTAAATATAGGCAAAAGAACTAACCTCGCGCGCTGCTTTGCTGTCGTAAAGTACTAGGTTATCCCCAGCAACAGAGATCACCCATCCTGTAACGTCTCTCTCCTCTCCAATCGTCACGATGACTTCGTCGCCAGGTATGATGTTCTTGCGGAGAGAGTTGACTGGTAATGACATTTCTAACCTCTCGGGAATCGTATGTATGACGGCCTCGTGGCCGACTATATCTTTTATGACGCCAGCCGCACCCTGTGCCTCTCCTTCCACCACCTTGACACGATCCCCAACGCAAAGCCGCTGCACACTCATAACTTCCAGAGTCTGTCGCAAAACCTCTGTTGTCATTACGCTCGGATGCTGAAAGAAAGCGAGTTCCTCCGGTTTGGGAATTGCTTTTTCGGGATAGAAGTCATTCGTCTCCATCGACAAGTAGCCGTCGATATATATGTTGTGTTTGAATACGAAAGCTTGGTTCTGAACCTTGACTGCCTTTTCCCCGAAAATGTCTCTAACTTTCTCCACCTCAAACAAGACTTGATCAGGACGATGACCACGCTTGCGCTTTCGACGTTCACCGGATGCAGGGGATTGAAGGTCCAGACGAGGCACAACCAGCACCTTGGCATTGTCCGAACCAACGCAGGGTCCCTGCACATATGCTAAATCACCTTTGTACGGCTGCTTCGACAAGCGGACCCAAGACCGAGGAGGTGGAATGAATGAGGTTTGTACTTCGAGGCAGGCGGGACCGTCTTCCGGTTCGACAACATGTATGTTTTGCCAGAAAATATATGAAAAGCCCCGACATACTGCCTGAACGTCGCTAGAGTTGAAAGCTTCAATCGTGATCCACTGAGGCCGCGATATCCTGCCTATGATGGTCGAAATCGCCGGGGAGGAAGATCCAGCGCGAGTGAGTTTCTCGAACAAAGCGAAAGCTGCAAGTTCCTCCCAGCCTGGCTGAAACCAAGTTAGGACCTGTCGACGTAGTTGACAAGCTACACACATACCTTCACAGCTACTCTCCACAACCGCGCGTCTCCGTCTAATGGACGTCGATCGATGATCTTAGGGGTATAGTGCTTGCTGCGTTCGTCATACATACACCCTCGTGCGCGAGCGCGAGCCAATAATGAGTCCCATACGTTGTCGTCTGCCAAGCGTGCATGCTCGAGAGACAGCAAATGGTGGGACACGTTTCTATTTGCTGCGATGGGTTCGACATCCTGCAAAAAATCGCCTAAAGAGGCTACATGGTCAACCGTGAAGCACTTATCATGAGGTAGAACACACCTAAATCCTCGTCGTCCTCGTCGTCCTCGCCGCTGTCGCTATCAACCTCGGCCTCGAGACTTAAGTAACATCGCACATCTTGTACCTACTCTATATCATAAGTAACGAGATTTTCAATGGTTGACGCGACGCATACCTCCAAATCCATTCGTATACGCTTTTTGCCTTCTTTTCCATGCAAAAACGGCATCTGAGGTTCATTGCCGTCAGAAAACTCCTCTGGTCACTTTGAAATTTACTGTACTGTAGGGGTATCACTCGGCATATCACCCATGGTCTGAATTCTATATCTACGTAATAGTGCGACAATGGTTCAGATCACTATTCGAGTATGTCTGAGCAAGGATACGAGCGAGAGATGTGGTAGTTGAGGACTGAGGAAGAGAAAAACATACGCATGTGACGCATCATTGGTTGCCGCCAGGACAAGTTAAGGGTAGGCCGCCATAGTCAGGTGATCGACCACCTGACTATGGCGGCCTACCCTTAACTTGTCCTGGCGCGTAAGGTTGTTGCATCACACAACCAAATAATGTTTTGAACTCGTTCGTGGACCATCATCATCGACCTCTCGAAGAGCTCAGCATCGTAAATATATGAATCTTTGTAGCCAGACTTCACTCTATGATATGATAGACCATTGTTGCCTACCAGTAAGACCAGTTCTTCGAGAGCTAGCGTGACTTCAGGTCATGAAGATCTCAAACCGTGCTGACGAGAAAATCAAATCACCCTTCAGTAGAGACACCTGTTGGCTACGCTGATCGATTGTTGTTGCGATTCCAGGGTGAGTACGCCAGTTGCATTTGCCATACTCTGAAATTTACCTGATAACATAGGTATATCACACAGTCAACGAGGTTTTCTGCTCGCCGCTTGCTGAATGCTGTCAATAAATCCGCAGCTCGGATGGTCTGAGTCATGAAGATCCGCAGTAAGGTAAGTCAGTCATTCTATGTTTATTTTGAATGTACCATGTAACATCGATGATTTCAGCATGCATGCTCAAGGAACGATCACCACCCCGAGACAGAAGTGGTCTTGGAAGGCAGGGAGTTATGTCAGGCGTGAAGAGAACTGCCGCTCGGCTCCCACTGGGTTTTACATGTCGTTCCTGCCATGTGGGCCGGGGACCTCTGCTGCGGGGACGTGGGCAATCTTCCCCCTTGGTAGGCATGTGTGTATCGGGGCGCAAAAGTACATAGGTAGATAGTTCTGTACATCTTTGTTTATATAAGTACATAGTGCCCCGGTGAACTGTTGTTCCAATCGGGGACCTCGCCAGTATAATACACTCCTCCTCCACCGCGCTCATCTGTAATTAGATTCTCACTAAATCCCGCTTTTCTGAGTTATTTGTTGCTTTTCTTTTATGACCTCGCAGTCAGTGATTGTCGTCGCATTACTACACTTTTATTACTCCCTTTTATACCTGTAGAGTATATGAACTTCACAAATATGACCAAGTGCCACTCGTGTCAACGCATCGTACTCCATTGTACAAGTAACGATCGTCGCGGAGTCTACGAGGAACACGTTGGAATATATTTTAAATAAGATCAGCATACATTCGATGCCTAAAACTTGCCAATTTTGGAAATAAATTCCTCGGATACCGATCACAATATGTTCAGCATATGCTCTGAGGACTTAATGGGATCCGATTAGAAAAATATCCATGTTATCATCGATGGATAAAAACTTATTAATTCATGAATCTATTCCTGATATCGGTATCAATTAATGAACATGTGGCTGAATATTTTGAAAATATCTTCAGGATTTTATCGCCACGTTTATTCTGAACATATTAATAATATCGTCCCAATATATTCAGGTTATAATCACAAGATATATATGCCAGTGTCCCCAGTGTGACGAGCCATCAATGCCAGTCGGTGGTGGTGAGCTGTGTAACGCGTGCGACGAGAACCTGGGTTCGTAAGCTGTCAGTTTGAGCGTTCTTTGGATATGGCAGGTGCTACCCGCCCAAAATATACTGTTGAGGCCGATAGTTGACCGAGAACGCGGGAAGATGGCGAGCGAGCCGTGAGGGCATATGTCTTCACCAGAACGACTGTGGATGTTGAGAGAACCCTTGGGGTGAAATAAACTGAATACAAGTTCGGTCATCTGATACCGCATCTTTTCGCAGCTACCATGGCGCAACGGACTAGGTAAGACCTCCTTCGAACGCGAGATGATCATGCAGGAGGACAAGTTGCAGTGACCCACGTGACAGTTTTGAAACGGTCCGGTAACTTAAACGGTCCGCTTATTGACCGCGGGGCCACAGGCTGTTCTTAGTCTCCCTCGTTTCCTGTAATCGCACATATCGAACGACGATATTAGTCTCGGCTCTTCTCTCACTCGCCGCACGAAATCGCTTCTAGTCTCGGTTCTGTCTGCAGCGCGTGGTCTTGGCTTTATCATGATTCTGCCTTCTTTGACTTTCGGACTGGCCCCTCTACTAGGAAACGATATCAACGCTATATATGGGTAATGCCAATCGAATATATCCCTCGTTACCGTATGCATATGCTACACGCTACACTCGAGCTTTTGTCAACTCCCTGTGAAAGCCGCTTTCCGATGTTCGCGCTCGTTCCATCATCAGTTGTCAACGATAGTAAATGACTCGTCGACGACTTTTCCACCTTTTTCTCCACACGAAGTGTACCTTATACCCCCGACGTTGGCAGAGCTGGAACAGCGTGTGGATGGTCAATATGTGTCGCTAAACGATGAAGCCGATGTGCTGCACGCTGGGTTCGACTCTCAGCGTTGTAGGTATCCCCAGAGAATTCTTTTGGGCTTGCGGGCGTTTTCCTTGGTCGGACAGATTCTATGTCGTACGTGCTCGTCTTGTCCATATCGCTAAGGCTTGCCATGTTGTCTTGCTCGTTCCATAGGTTCCGTCGTGTTACTGTGACCACCAGGACCTTGTATGTATCCCGTTGACGGCGCTGGAAAAGCACATCAACCATTCACACACTTTGCCAAGCAATAACGCCAGTTCTCTGCACCCTGGGTTTGACTCCCTACGAGCAAGATCCCAATCGTATGTCATTTTGAACTGGTCGGGCCCAATCCTTGAACCTGATACAGATGCGCCCGCCCCATCGAGAACATTGCCTTCAGCTGACGAACTACATTTTCAATCGTCCACTCGCCGCCGTCTCGTTGGCCAAGCTGTCTCTGTCGTTAGCTGTGTATGGCTTCTGTGTCCAGATAGTCGACTACTTTACCTCGGGTTCGATTCCCCATGCGAGGATATACTTTTTTATCCTGCGTGACGTGTTTTCTCCTGCGACTTGGTTCGCCTGTGCTCCAAATCGTACGTGCTCGCTCCATCATTACCACTAAGACTTACCATGGGGTCTCGCTTTCCGTAGGTCCTATCGCACTGCTAACATAAACTTGTATGCATCCCTTCGACGGAGCTGGGAGAACGCATCAACCATCAACCTCTTCCCCGCTGATCCTACGCACCCAGGGTTCGACTCCCTGAGTAGCAGAATAATAGAATTTCCGAAGTCGCCTGTTTTGAACCGGTCGGCCCCCATCCTCAAAGATGATACAGGGGTGCCCGTCCCTTCGAAAGACATGCCTCAACTCACGACTTTTTACATGTATCTCACCCGCATGCCAATTAATTATATGTTCGTTGGCGAAGCTGTCCCTCGCATCACTTATGTATGGCTGCAGTGTCCAGATGTCACTCTTTGTAATCTCTCCTCCAACTCTCAAGTTCTACATCCCGAGCCCAAGCACGTTCGCTGGTACGTTCACAGATCAGTTATTGCCTCTACATCACGCTAGCTTTCCTCTTAACAGCAGCGCCTTCATTTACGCCAACACACAGCACTATATATCCCCTCGTTAGCACACCAGTACACGTCGTCTCTCACCACGGTCCGACGTCTAGCGCCTCGGGTTCGAGTCCCACACGAGGCTCAACACGCTTCCGATAGCTTTTGATTACGGTGTGCAGGCCTTTTTTTTTCTCTGCTGCTTTAGTGGTTTGCTTAGTATTCGATTCTAAGCGCGAAGTGTATGAGCATGGCGAGAAACCTTTTTCTTTCGTCAGGATCCAGCAGGGGCCGCGGCCGCTGAAGCACACTCTGTCGTATCTTCCAAATTGGACCTTAGTAGTAGTCGAACGTGAGTCGGGAGGAGAGTGGCTCATACCTTAGGAATAGACTTTCAACCTCAAGCAGCCGATTCGAAAAAAAAAACAAGAAGGTAAGTAGTAATTCTTTACAGGGTAAACTCCCCAGACAAGCATCACGAACTTATTGAGTAGCGGCGGCGGGCCCAATGACTGAGGATCGAAGAGTATTCAAGAATGGAGTGTATCCACTAGAAATAAATAACACTTACAGATGAGTTGCGCCCAGCGATTTGTTCTCTCAATCCTCGTCTATTCTTAGTGTATTGAGAACACCCAATTGCAGCTCGACCCAGTGAGAGTAGTACCTATATATGTCTATCAGGAATGGGGGATGAACGGCAGATCAAAAGGTTTGAGGAAATGGAGAAGCAGAGCCAGGGATGACACCGGCGGGCAGGCGATACCAGAGAAATGTACCACGGTCGGGGTGTGATGTCGGTCACGCAGCTTCGAGCGACGAGGGAGATTCACCATGGTCCTGAAGGATATCACAAGTAGCGTCGCGAGTGCTGATCTAAGTGATGAGCTTACCATGGTCTATGTATCATTGAAAAGGTATTAATAACGTACCAGAACACCCCAGCCCGTCAAACACCAGTGACTTAATGGCTTGAACCATGCTCGCCCGGGAATCGAACCCTAGCCATTCAGATCCACATCTGGCCCACGCCCGAAGTATATATATGCGTGGATTCCATCTCCATCCATTTGGCCAGCGAGGGTACTGAAGCGGAGGAAATGTTCGAGCTCTTGGCCATAGGACAGATATTTGAGACTATGCGCCTTAGACGCTGGCAAAAAGAACGGATTTCTCACCCACGGATACTCGCCCTGGGATCGAATCCAGCGTACCATGCGGAGCGTGTCGTACCGTCCGGTCGTACGTACGTAGCAGTGGGTAGGCTAGCGAGGAGGTTAGAGGGTATGATAGTACTCGAGTCTCAGTATTAGACGGCGCTCACGGTAGGAGACATAACACGTACACCCAAGGATTCGAATTCCTGAGTTACGAGGGGCCATACGTACATGCCGCTCGCGATCCAAGATAATGAAATAACTGACTAAAAGCCCTGGCATTATGGTTCTAGTGATCTGATAAGGCAATCAATATGTCTTCTATAACAGATCGTAGGTAGATACCTAGAGAGTGCGGAGCGAGTTGTGCAGCGGAAAACGTAATGAGAACGAAGAAAAGACAATGATAGGGTAGAAGTAGAGGCCGAAGGAAGGAAGGGTAAAAGGCCAACACGAATGTACGAACAAACGAACGCGCATATACGTATCATCGTACCATCCTAGCTCAAACCTGAACAGAGACGACGGCTCCCCCAGATGTGGGGCATGAGGCCCACAGTACTATGGCGCGGGAGTTCCACTGACCCGAACCCGAATGAAGGTGGCGGCTCCTGAGAGCTTATAACACCGCGACGACCGGGTCCGTGAGTCTCAAGCTTCTCCCAAAGCCGCTCGACGTTGGCGCTGGCAGGAATGCGGTGCCAAAACCAGTGCTGCTGGTTCCCAAGAAGGCGCGCTCGGGGTCGATCCGGTAGAGGGCGGCAGGGCACGTGTATGTTGACGTGTTAGTACCATAGCTTCTGTGCGAAGAAGGACCGGCAACGGCAGCGGCGGCGGGTCCAGTTGCAGACACCGTCTGTGTAGCAGAGGGAATCTCGAGCCGTGTCGGAGGAGATGGGAAAATGGATCGAGCTGGTAGTGAAGCTGGACGAGCAGCTGGCGCGCTGATACCAGACGCGCCGTGGAGCAGGACAAGGCGGCGGTGGATCTCCGAATGCGGAAACATCGACTAAAGATACCAGTTAGTCATTAAGAGAGAGATAGAGCAAGAGCACATACTCAGGCTAATACATCACTGGGCTTGGAGCTTGAGCGTGACCTGCTGATCAGGAGCTGTGCATTTGGCCATTGAATAGACCCCAACGGTGGCCTAGAACTGGGAACGGCATGTCTGGGCTACATCGAGTCTGGGTGATCAGAGATGTGAATACGGATGATGGAGCAAGGTACATAATGACGTCAAAGGCAGCGATTCCTCCCAGGTAGCGTGCTGAACACTGGTGGTGATGATACAAAAGCCAGGACCAGGGGGAGTAAAGGCGGTGCTGGGATTGCTCAGACTGGCAATGGCGGCGAAGGAGGTGCGCGAAAATAAAACCTAGAGCGCGAGGCGTGCAGGCGAGAGCGCTCACGCATTCTGTGAGGATGTGAGGGCAGGAGGGCAGGAGAAAAAGAACGAAGGTGATCGAAAATTGGGAATTTGAGGGCCCACGCGTGGGAATAACTAATCTATTATTAGTTGCTCTTCTCATCGAGACCTTCACCATGTGTTTCAACGTCGCCTCGTTTTGTCGCATATATTGAATGATCAGCTTAGCCTCAATTCGTTTTCTCGCTCGATATGCGTCCCTCTGAGTCTCGAGTTCTGTCTGTTCCACGTCGTCCTTGCTTTTTCGTGATGGTCTGGGTTGCGACCATCGAACTCGCCACTCGCCACTCCGTTATGAAACGATGTCGACGTTATATCAATTGAAACTATCCTTCGTCGCCGTATCTAAATCCATATACTGATAATATACATTTGGTGCAAAGCACGCCATCTAAAGTACGTGCTCGCATCATCGTCACCGCTAACGAATGATAACGCCGTCTCAGCTTTTTTTCTACGTCTCATGCTACGCGAAGACTACCTCATATTCTTCACGTTGGTGAATTTGTGATAGCGTGTCGACGCTCAATGTGTGTCTACAAACAATGAAGCCGATGCTCTGCATCCTGGGCTTGATTCCCAGTGCAATGGTTCGGCCACCGTATAATATTTTACACTGGTAGGCATCCTCGAGCTCACGAGTCTGCCTCGACTCGCTTGTACTTCGGATTGTACGTGCTTGTTCTATCATGATCACTGACGCTTACTATGGTGTTTTATCGTGCTGCCAATAGGACTTATACACATCCCGTTAACGGAGCTGGAAGAGCGCATCACCATTAATACGCTTCGCCAAGCAGTGACACCGGCGCTCTGCACGCTCAGTTCAACTCCCTGAGTAGTACGACTTGTCCGTTGGTGTATATCGTTTTGAACTGATCGGACCCCCCGTCCTCGGACCTGGTTCAGGGCGCCTCTCCCATCGATGGGGATGTACTCGATCATCATCCACTCGCCGGCGCTAGAACATGTACGCTGTGCCCCAAATATCTTTTCGCTGGCGACGCCATCTCTAGCGACCACTGTGGATGGCTGTTGGCGTCCAGATGACCATTCGGCCTGGCGTTCGATTCCCCGTGCGAGGACGGCATCGTGTCAGTTTTTTTTATCCCTCAGGACATCTTCTCTCCTGCAATTTGGTTCTCCCATTCTCTCGATTGTAAATGCTCATTCAATCGTACCCATCGAGAATGACCATGACATCCTCTTGTACATTTCATCGTGCGGCAACTAGGAGCTTGTATACATCCCGTCAATGCAGCTGGAAGCGCGTCTCAAGCGATAACGCTGACTTTCTGCACTCAGGGTTCGACTCCCTGAGTATTAGGATAATCCTCCGAGCCGCAGACTTTTCCCCATCTGCAGGTGCGCGTCCTATCGAAAAAAATGGATATGCCCTCGATTAACCTTTTATCGTCCACTCGCCGCCCACATGTAAGTGAATCCACCTTGTAAATTTGATTATCTGATAGCGAAGCCGTCCTTGTCGTCACTGATCTACGGCTTTGTACGGACGACTATTTCCCTCGGGTGTGATTCTCGATGTGAGGATGTGGCCGCGTTAGTCCTTTGTATCCCACAGTACACATTCTCTCAGTCGACTTTCTACTGCTCGCATCCCACATTTACCCGGGCCGAAGCGCGCTTGGTTGTTTGAGTATTGCTCTGGTGTTGGACTGGCCTTCGTCGTGACTTTCTATATCCTCTCGCTAGCACATCAATTTATGTCGTCTCGCACCTCGGTCCGACGGCTAGCACCTGGGTTTGAGTCCTGCAGGAGGCTTACGTTGCTGCTTTCGTGGCCTATCCACTATCGGACTCTAAGCACCTTGCTGGTTCAACGGTTCAATAGCTACATACCATCGTTGATTTGCGACACGCGTGAGGGCGGGTTCGATCCCTGCGCGACGTATAATGAACGATCGTCGATCACCTGAAATCTTTTTTTCACATCAGGATCCACAGACACTCTGAAGTGCGCTCGGTGTATTTCTCTCTCTTCCCGGTCGTCGCATCTTTGGGATATTCGACCTTTGCCGCGTGAGCACGTATTTCGCAGAGTTACTTTTCTTCCCCGCGGCTTCAGTGCATCGTTCTCATTCTTGCTAACGTACGAGAATCGTTATCTCCTCGTTGGCGAAGCTGTCTGTGTCATCTCCCAGCTTTGCGGCACTGGTGTCCGCCATCCAACGCACGACAAATCCTACACGAGGGTTTCGGGTCGAACATTATTGTTTTGTCGATCTCGAATCGCCGATAGGATCACGGACAGTGTACTAATTACATACAGTTAATAAATGTTGAGTGCCCATGGAACGATCCAATAGCGCTAATGTACTGTGATATACCAGAATTTTGCCCTCCCACGTGTACGCGCCTCGTGGAGATGCCTTTAAGGTTCAACTGCTTATAAGGGCGTGCCTCCTCGTGTCCAAGCCTGATCCTTGACTCTCGATTCTCCAATTTCCCTAGTGCTTCCACTTTTTGTCGAGTTCCTAAACCCTGTCTCATACAATCGACTCTGTCAATTGTCCCCAGTCCCTTCTTTGCTCCGGTCATCAACTATAAGGTACATTCATTCTAATGCTCAAACGATGCATCTTGAATAATCATCTATCGCCAATCCTACAGCGATATGCTTGTTGCGCCCGCCACAGACTCAGACACCCACACTGAACTTCCCGACCGATTGATACCCATTCCTACATGGTTCGATGACGGCACGCTCGTTATCAAGGCCGAAGACACAGAATTCAAGGTCTACCGTGGCCTCTTATCGTCTAAATCATCCATCTTTCGAGATATGTTTGCGCTGAATCCACTCGCGGCCCCAGAGGACTCCGTCGTTGAGCTTGGCGATTCGGCATCGGACCTTTCCTACTTTCTGAAAGCTCTCCACGATACCGAGTACGTATATCGCCTTCCACACTGACGTTAATAGCTGATGCATCCTATTGAAAACAAGCATTTTTCAACGGCCTGATCCAACGGTAGCTGCACCGTTCGCGATTGTTGCCGGTATCCTGCGTCTGAGCGATAAATACGATGTGCCGAATCTTCGTAAACGGGCGATCGAACATCTATCCGTCGTATATCCCACTACACTAGCAGCATATGATTCCTCACCACATTTCACCTCACCCGACGTCTCAGATCACGTTGGATCCATCAAACTCGCTAGGGACTTTGATATCCCATGGATTCGGCCCATGGCAATCTACCGATATGTGTCGCGGCCACTAAGCGCAGTATCAGCTACCCTGCACACCTCCGGTCTATCTACCGATGATGTGGATCTGTGCATTCGCGGTATCCGCGCGTTCAAGATGTTACAATTCCTCTGTAGCGCTCCCATCAGGAGTACCGGATCCACTAAGGGCTGCTCTACGTCAACCTGCGCCAACGTTCAGAAAGAGAAGTGGCGCAAAATCTGTGTTGACGGCAAAGCCGATCCTCTGAAGACCGAACAGTCATCTTGCATACATGGGGTCTGCTCTTCTTGCAGCTACATCGCCTCCGTACAATATACCAAGCAGGAGGCGTGGGATATGATCCCGGAGATGTTCAACGGCACTACGTGGGAGGTGCTTGAAGGGTTGAAGCAGACAGCGCTTCGTTCTTCGGCCTAGGGATCTAGTATGTTGTACTCACTATTATATTTTTCGTTGTTGCATAGTGTTTGACTCCAAATGGACAGGAACCTGATATGCTCGTGTGCGTGATATCAGAAAATATGTAGAAAGTCGATTATCTCACGATTGTGTTTTTCGACACAGAATTTGGGACCTCGAGATATTTATTTCAGCCTGCAGGCTAGATAAAAACTGGAGAAGATGAATAGACTTGTAATGACAATGATGTTTCGGTACCGACGAGCTGAATCTACTAAGATATATGAACATCAATCTACCATGCTCCGAGCGTTATCGAAGACAGCATTCGCACCTGTAATTCAGATGCCTATCCACGGTGATTATTTCCGTAAGCAGGACCCTTCCTAGGGCTCAATATCCCGAGCCCGACATGCAACTATACCTTTTCCGTATTTATAATTTTCCTTCGATATACAGGCACTGGTCTGCAAGAATACTAATCAAAGAATTGATCATCGAATGAGCGAGATGATGCAAAGAATACGATGCAGGGAATGGACATACACATATACTCGCATGGGCGCGGCTGTGACGTGGAGCGTGAGTCTCGAAGGCGACTACAAATATCTTTGGGATGGAGTAGATGAGCATGAGAACGCAATGAGGGGCTGAGATTACTCACGAGGGCCTCTGGTCCACCCGGGAGCAACCTCATGTATCAAGTCGCGGTTGGGCGGCGAGGAGACTTCGCGGGCCCTGCTGAGGCTGATGTAGGAAACACATGTAACGCTCAATGTGAGGTCATTATGGGCGAAGTCGGCCACGGAGGTTCGGGCGAGCGGATCTGCGAGGCGGTGGCACAACAGACGCCCGTGCCTACCGACGGCCAGCGCTTGTACACTCCAAGGACGCTCCTCATGCACCTACGCCAGCCCCCCCTACTACCGTGTTAGAGGGCAAGGAGGACAGAAATAGGTAGGAGCGGACGTACAGGAAGAGCCGCCGGAGGGGCAGCTGATGTAGGAGGAACGCGGGATGGTGGTGGTGGTAGCGTTATCTCAGAATAACACGCAACCGACTGCGAGATCCCTGCCAGAAAGCTGGGGACTATGTAGGTCAGCGTACCTTTGAACGAAGGGGGGCAATAGGACGTACCGATGATCTGAAGATGTTTGTTGCAGTCGGCCTCGCGCGAAACGGAAGACGGTAGCTGGCGCTGCGGTTCGTCCTTTAGGAGGATCTTTCAGTACATGTCTGCGAGAACAAAGCAAATCAGCATGGCTTGAATACGGGGGACGAGAGCAGAGGACATACCGACGATCTCGGAGAGGTTTTTGTGGTCTTTCCGTTCGAGTTTTCGCTTCGATTTGATGTCCGTGCCTGGGCTAAAAGTCTATGCCGGAGCACTGACGAAAAAACGAACCTCACGTACCTTCAACTACCCTGGGCATGTTGTCTCCATCCCTGTTTCTACTTCCTCCTCTCAGATAATCGTTTTGATGGGTCTATTCATGTATATCGATGCCTAAGTTGAAGCGCAAACATCAGAATATGAATACTGACCGCTATCGTACTATTCCATTCACCAGACATCTTATCCATCTAGCTGACACTCCTGCTATGATCCGCGATCGTAAATGTCGTTGCAAGCTAAGAAAGACATGCAAGAGTCGATTTAGCTTCAATAAAATTCAGGGATTGAGATCTCGGATGATAAGAATCGAAAAAATAGATAGCTGCACGACCTGTATTCAGGATTTGAATCCACCAGGTCTATAGTTCGAAGAGGCGCAGGGATCCATAGATGACTTATGTACAACGACAAAAGATACATCTTGTAGAGGACGACGACGAGGCAGAGGAGGAAGTAATGGTGGTTGTCGTCAAGGTGAAGGGCAACGGGCTTTGTCGTTGTTGTCGACAATGACAACGATCACGCGGTCACTCCCCTTGTCATCGACATCCATCTGGTGGGCTACCTTTGGCTCTCTCTCTCATGGCTCTCAATATACTGTTCCAGTACCAGATTATCATTTCCTAGCGCTTTTTCTATCAAACATCTCCCACCCCCGCGTCCATTACTGCTGCGTTTTTGACTGCTTACCAAATGTACGCTAGTTTTCTACTTATTCTTGGTTACGCTTCACGATCGATCTCTTCTTGTCTCGTTCACAGGTTTTAGCCGCTCCAGACGTCACAATCGGTGGGATCCGGCGAAGTGCGTCACTCGGTCTTGTTTCATTAGCACAACTATCTCATCCTCATTACCTTCACAGCTGCCTGCCTCTTACTATCACTGGTGTGCACTTTACAAGGGTGTTAACTTTACAAATCGACTTTTCGAGTCTGTCCTGCCTTCCACACAAGCCCGAATAATCTAAAAATGGATATGGGCATTCTTATGCATGCTATATATGCGATCCAAAAGCCATTTTATGAAATATTGTGTTGGACGGCATGGGGGAGGTCAAAGGTTTGCCCTACGCTCGACTTTACAAGAATGTCACGCAGTGATGGAGATTCGAGACCCGCTAGGTGAGCAATTGATGGGAAATGGCAGAGAGCGAAGTGTCCTGCCGTGACTTTGATGTGACTTTTGATCTTGTAAAGTTGACCCAGGTGTATGCAGATTGGGGCACCCGGCGCATTTGCCTCAGATTCTCTTCTCAATGGCTCCCTCCTGGCCAAATTTTGGGTTAATCGGATTTATTAGTATCTCAAGAATGTTTTATGTACCGCACATGTATGACGATGAGTACGCGATCCCATGTTATTGAACCGAAGTTATAAATTTGTAAAGTGCACACCAGTGATAGTATTCCCTTCATCAGGAAAATCCTTCCGGTCTAAATTATCCGAGGCCCAAAATAATTATCGTTAAATCTCTTCTAAAAGATATAACTCATATAATTTTCATGTAATTACTCTGAAGTTCAGTCTAGGCAATCTAACACTATCTAACAATTAAACGGGAATTACATTGAGGTTTGACCAAGTGGGGCAAGGTAAGACTCGAGGTAATGGGAGTTGAGTCATACATACGTGCGTTGGCAAAAGTCACGGCTAGTCAGTTTGCGTCAGCGACAGTGCGAGCAATAGGTCTGGAAGCATGTCCATTAGCTGGGGCGGATTCTTTGCCGCGGATTCTCCAGCTGGGTAATTGGAGGAGTCGTCAGTGAGGACTCCGAGTATGCGGGAGGGGGGATAGACCGAGAGGCCGACGGCGTGTGCCAATGAGGCGGTGAAGACGATTGAGCCTGCGAGGCCGCGGCGACGTTTGGCCGGGGTCTGCTCTACACTTATCGCTCAGCCCCGTCGTTCCTCCGTTTCGTTGTTTGTTGGCAAGTCATACGATGTCGCCGATGCGCAGCCTAGCTGACGCGGAATTCACAGCATGTGCCATTGACAGATCGCGGAAGCCAGCGTAAGAACTGAGTGGATCCGCGGTGCCTGTCGCTGTCGAGTGTGGGCTGCATCAGCGTGCAGCGAGGTGGGTCTTAGCTACGCACCAAGCGGCTCTCCCCAAACTGGGGTCTGCCCTTGTTCAAAGTCCTGTTCCTGTGCCCTTCGTTAATGGCAGGCCGTTGCGCGTTGTGAGGTTGTTGGCAGAGGCTGCTGCTCGGCCCGTCGCTGGCACTTCGGTGAGCAAAACAAGAGAGAAGTCAAGGCGTTGCAGAACACTTCGGAATGAATTCGAAGTTCAACACAGTCACGTGGTACAACGCGCACGTTGAACGTTGAAGTTGAACAATTTCAAACACCGCATTACCTTCTCTCTCTCTTTCCCCCATCTTCCCTGTTTTCCCCCCTGCTGCCGTTCACCCTCGTCGTCTCCATCTTTGCAGCCGTTCGCCCCCGTCGCCCCTCTCAGCCTCCCAAGTACGAGCGACTCAAAGCTCTTGAACAAGTGAGAAGTCTCCTCGCCTCCCGTATGGCCCTGCCTGACTCTTTTACTCCTCGAACTTCGTAGGAGGATCAAGTACATGTTCGTTTTCAACATTCAGGAGTTCAACGCTGGTTAGCTAATTCGCTTTCGGCTGTTGGTGAGTACTTCACTCACTGTTATGAACCTACCAGACTGACCCACTCACGAGATCTCAATAACCTCGTGCTACGACTTCCATCTCGCGACGTACGTAGCCTTTCCCTTCTTATTGTCGACTGTGCTTCTCGCCGTCCCACTCATTGCCACCATGACGGATACTTCTAATCTCGAGCTACCATCGCAGGCACCTCGCTAAGGTCCGTTTCAGTTCACAACCATGAGTGCGATGGCTGACATAGTCATTACCAGTGCCACCATATATCATTCACTCAATTCGACGTGTTTGAGTCCTATTCAACATCATTCTATGGACATCCACGTCTCGTTGGTACATAGCCCCCTCTGTCTCCCACATTGAACTGTCTAACGCCCTGCTCAGTCCATCATCGCTGTGCCCTTGAGGTTGACATGTCCTTTGGGCATTCCCTGTCATGATTATGTAGGCCCATGATGTAGTACGTCGTGCATTATTTTTTCCTAAGCACTCCCTGACATGTTTTCCTGTAGATCCCGATTATCATTATCCTGTGGGTCAGCTATGTTTGGGTGGGTAGATTTCGGTAGGGTTTGATAGTACATATTACATATAGGTCGCGCATGTATAGTATCATCATAATAAATATGATTTTCCCAGTCTTTTGTTTTCCGTAAGCCAAATGTAAGAGTAATGTAAAGGGGAGTGATTGTGATCTAACATGAGGGTAGTTACCTCTAATAGAGTCTAATGCTGGTCTAACCTTGGTCTAACATACACTTTTTACTAGAGGGACTCTCCTAAATTATGGGCAATGTGTCTAAGAGTCTAATTGAAGAAATTACCTGGCATTATCCATAAATTTATCTTAACCTTGTCTATCTTATGAGGGGCGGTTTTTCCTGATGTTGTTGACGCAGCAGGACTGATGGCATGTATCTCATGGCTACTGGTATGGCTGGCTCTCGTGGGTTCGATTCCCGCACGAGGACATAGATGGCAGCTGGATTCGTTTTGGGCCCGGTTGCGCACATCCTCACATCGATATAGTCTTCATCTCAATACATCAATGCTCCTTTGGACGTGCGGCCATCCAAGAGATGTCCTCGATTCTTCGACCGGCATATTATATTTCGTGTAATTTTTTCCGACTCTCCGAGAAATATCCCGCAGTGTAACAGCCTATCCGACGATTGAAATTCTCACTTCTTGGGCAACGAGATCCACACGTTCAATTCATCACTCATTGGCCAATCGGCAATTATCGTCTGTGTACATATCCCTGTGTGGTGGCTGGCTCATCTCGGCCGTGGGTTCGACTCCCATATGCATACTTATAAGGCTGATTTCGGCGATATTATTTTACTGCTCAATCGTGCAAAACATGTTCATTCAATCACAGGGATGTTAGAACTCGAATGTCGAAACATGGAAGCCCTCGATACCTCGTCATAATATCAAGATAAAAATGTGCTAAATGGTAAGATGCTTCCTACCCTGCTTGCGACGGTCTGACTCCACCTCCGCGCTCTGCTAGCACAGTGTGAGCAGCCATCGAGATGGTTAGTGATCCCTATTTCGACCGCTGCCTCGAATTCCCGTAACTTCCCCGGAGATGGTAGAACCTTTCCCAAAACCCCCGAATAGAACGTCTTCCATAACTCGCATTCCCGTACGCCGCCTTTGTGGAGATTGACTACCGGAGGTTCTTCTTTATGTAAATGCCGCGCGATGACCATCCATTGTTCTCGATACTCCAGCTTCCATGGAACATCATCATCAACAAGAGCTAGCTAAAAAAAAAAAAAAAAAAATGTGCAGAATAGGCGTACCAGAAGGTATGGAACCAAGGAGCCCGTCTCGAATTTCAGTTTGATTTCGGCAAACTCGTAGTCGATTACAAGTGGCACGACCTCGTTCGCAAGCTTCTCGTATCTATGTTTTGCAGCGTATCGGAGGACCTCGATGGGATGTTCTTGACTTTGCACCCTTGGTATAGTCAGCAGAGGAAGCGTGAAGATCGGACGAAGAGACATTATTACACACATCATGTAAACCTTGCAAATGGGCATCGCACTATAGATCAAGTACTTCTCCACTGCATTCGCCAATTTCTCCAGTACGTGAAACGCGAGATTGGTGATATCGGGCTGTGGTTGGAGATGCATGTACTGCAGAAGAAGCGAGACGATGTCACTGCTCTCTTCCACAACAACAATCGGGGCAGTGGCAGTTGATACGAACTCGGCGGGCGGAAACCCTTCGCTGTATAGCGCGAGGTTTTGGCCATGGGCAGCGAATTGGATATCGTTGGACGATTTGAGGATGACGTCGACGTGTAATGGGCAATCTGGACATGCTGGGTGAGAGTTAACTGGTATTCCACAGTCAGTTATGTTGAGACTAACCTCGAATGGGGGCCTCTTCGTATCCTCCGTCCGTTTCTGCGGATTCGCTCATGGTGGTTGACGCCAGGGAAGTTACGTGGTTGCCATGGGATATTTAACCTTGGGGCGGCGCTTAATGCCAGGCGCGTAAATTTGACTCCAAGTGTCGTCTATGATACGTACATCTATCAACGGTATTACATGATTCAGTCAATGATCCTATCAGCATCGAGAAAAAAAAAGATCTCCGGTTTGAAGAAGTAATCCTTGTGTAGGACTCGAACCCCACCCACCCTGTGCCGGATGTCGGACACTCCAAGATGATAAACGTCACAGACACCTTCGCTAACAAGGATATATCGATGTATCGTAGGTTGGTATGAAAGAAAACGATGCACCGAAGCCGCATGGCAGACGGCGGAGAGAAAAGCAAGTCTGAGAGGTTCCCATTCACTCAGCTTCTACACCAAACATTGATTTGTAATCCAAAGATAGTATGGCGCGAGGGGAATCAACACCATCCGCCTAAAAGAAAAATATGATTTCAAATGTCCTCGTACATACCTCGAGCAGGGATCGAACCCGACCTCAGCCACGCCACAACGCAAGCACGAGAGTGTGTGTTCCCGGTGAACTATCGAGGTGCGTGAAATATGAATACTGAATAAGCCATAGAAGCGCCGGTAAAGAAGGGCGTGCACACCGTAATCAAAATGATTCAACGTTCACCATTCGATCCTTGTACGGGACTCGAACCCCGGCGCTGCCCGTCGAACCAGGAACGGCAACTGGGGGACGACGTAGGCGCCTTCGCAAAGGAAGGTTATGGGAATCTGTCCATAGACACATAAGAAAATGAGTCGTGGAGCTGAGAAAGTATGGAAAAGTCGAACTGCTCACCGTGGTCGCAGTCACGACGCATGCGGTAACATAAGCCGTGGATACCTAGCAGATGGAACGACAGTGAGCGCGGGGCAGACTACATGGATGCAGAAAAAACGAGTGGACGACTGAATAGAATTAGAATAGACTCACGAGTGGATACAATACTTCTGCCTTTGGATAGAAATCGGCACACGTACAACGTGTGTATCGTGTAGACCAGCAAACTCTTCAAGCAACAGACCTATGCACGATTTACCAAGCTCGTGATATTCGAAGAAACAAATATTCGGGCCGGAGGATGCCTGTTGTCGTACGGACACACTTGGAGATCACGTAGACTGTAGACTGCTGACCGAATCAGGCTGGCTAGTGCGAGACGAGAGGTGAAAAGGAACGCCTATTTAGTGTCGGGGAGCTCAACAGAGAGAGAAAAAGAGGGAGGTAGCTAGGGCGTTTTCCGATAAAAGACATAATCACCCACCTATGCTCCGCTCAGGTATCGAACCCAGCCACCCTCTCCGCATCGCACACAATGCAATACAATAACAGGGCAATGGCATGTACCTAATGTACCAGCGGTGCGCTTGGGGGATGCGGCACCGGAAAGGGTTTTGTACGGGTCTCGAACTCGAGCCAGATACAGCGAGGTGGCTGACTGACTGCTGGGACGGCTTCATCAAGAAGGAGGTATTGAGATGCGGTGAGATAGTTGGTTAATTTAGTGGGCTGCGGTGAGTGTACAACGAGAAGGTGAGCGGTCGGTTGAAGGCGTTTTCGATGGGGAGCGCCCTGCATCAGATCCGAGGATTGGGGGCTGGCCAGTCCAAAATGCGACGCCAGGGGATTTCTATTCTACTACTCGGGGAGTCGAACCCAGGGTGCATATTATCATTTTGCAACATGCATTATTCGTCGATTATCGGTCCTGGCGGCCGTGCGATGAAATATGACAAAACGAGAAAGACAACACCTAATACCCCGGTCAGTACCATAGAACAGAGGCGTACTGTCAGGACCACAGGTTATGGAGACTCGTGTGGACAGTTTCTAGTCTGATGGGCGAGTGATCTATATTCCACTACGCTCGGAGTCGAACCAAGGGTGTAGACCGGATTAGCGACGCAGAGTGACCATAGACACGTTGCTTCAGGTTCGCCAACGTGAGGGGCGTAAAGTCCTAGCAGCTCCACGAGAACAAGATGACGAAACGACGTGAAGTCACGGCGAGTTCGTGTCAAGCTCAGAGGTGATGCATCCAGTGAAAAGTCGGTTGAGCCGGATTGAGCACAAACAAGCCAAAGTGTCCGGAATTGTCTGGAATTGTGCCAAATCGACCCAGAACGAAAACAGCTGATATGATCAATAGATCTGAAGTCACTCAACCAGACTCAACCTGAGATGAAGTCATCGTCGACGAATTGAAGTCAGTCTTCCAAGCAACCGCACAGAACAGCATGCTGTCATCGCGTCATATCTGTCTACACTTGTTCATTTTCTCCTCGTCTCGCTTACGTCACAAATGAATCGATATAAATACGAGGCAAGGCCATAAACAATCTATAATGCCCCTCTCTTCCCACCCTCATGTCGCCGGCATTGCACCTCTCTGCGTTCTCCCCCATTCACATCGTTTCTTGCTGGGTTCGCTGTCCATGATCGACGTCGGACCCTACGAGGAAGGAAGGAAGGTGGTGGAGCATCACATCAGAAGGATGTCGATGGGATCGGAGAACCAGGTGCGCATATAGCCACCTACGATGCTACTGCGAACTAATCCGAACTCATCAATACAGTGATTCCCGTTCACGGGGACGCGCCGATACTACGTGGGTTTGGTGGCGGTCGGTGGTGCGGCATGGCCAACGAGATCAGCGTTGACGTCGACGTCAGGCCTGTTGGGGTTATGACGCGAGGTGGGCACGTACATACGCAGACGCTAGTCGACCCGGAGTGTCTGTCATTGTAGTACCTATAAATGCAATTTTATTTGAATCAACTGAACTAAACCGAAGAAAGCCCAAATCGAGCAAAAATGAAATCGAAAGTAGCATTCCATATCACTCCAATCCGCTTGAAATGGCCGAATAACAGTCCGAACTATTGAGCCATCCTGAGCCTTTGTGAGCCAAAATGGACGGTTTTTAGCAGGCTATTTCTGCTTGTTTGCGCTCAATTCGGCTCAAACGACTTTTCACTGGGGGTGATGACAGAACTGACAGTCACGAAAAGCAAACACCATGTGCAGAACACAGAATTCGAGAGTCAGTGAGGCGCTCTTTCGCATGGTGAGCGAGAAAAGGTCGAGATTAATACCATCGTTCGATATATGCCATAAAAGGAGACGACTTTGGTAGAGTCGGCATGAATGTGGTGGAGTTAGTGGGTGACTAATAATAGATTAGCCATTCTCACGCTTGGGCCTATTTTAGGATTTTCCAGTAAGCACGCCCTTGTTCCTGCCACTTTTTTTCGCGACATGTCGTTGCTACGCCTCTGTCTTCTTGCACGCACGCCTCCCGCTCCAGCAAATCTCAGCGCTTCTTCACCCTCTCGCTCTTCGTCATCGGTGCTCTTGTCCAAAGGTCCGGTCAATGACAGCACAACAACCGGCCCCCCCTGCGGCTTCAGCGCCTGCATCGTCAGCTACGTCCAGCACGCTGTGCAGGAGATTGGCTATGGTACGTACCTTTCCAAGTGCCTTTTTTCGCACAGACCACCAACAGAGTTAATCTAGCGCTAACCCGCGGCGTGTTTGGCGCCTGATTTCTTGAATGTCAGAGTGTACGCCGGCGCAGCAGCAATCCTCTCCGCGCTCAGGCCAACGTTAGCCAGAGTACGTGCCCCTCCGAGCTTCCTTCCTCGACGGCTTTTATTCCAACAGGAATCGCCAACACCGTCGTTGTTTCCTCCAACAGGTACTCTCGAGCGTGCTGGCCTTATCATCCATGAAGCCCTGCCCCTTCCATCTCGACCTCCTCACCTCGACCGACAGCGACTCATACCCAACCCCGCCAGCGAAACTGTCTAACACTACTGCGGCTCTGGGAGAGGTACGGCTCGTTCTCTGGGACTCAGAGCCCGTGTTAGCGTTTGGGTCGTGGTTTCGGATGCTCACGGGTGCTATCTTCGGTGGTGTGCTGAGGCCCGTGCTGTGGGCGACTTCCACTTGCACTTGTGTTGCGTTGCGTCAGGGGGACTCGTAGGCCCTTCGGCGCGGCTCACGCTCGGGGAGAGGGGCGTTCGGCTTGGGATAGGACGATAATGAGTGTTGTATGTGCCACGCTCGTCTCTTTGTATCCGTTTTACCTTCTCCCTTCCTTTTTGAAGTGTTTTTCTGTCTCTATTCTCGTTCACCTTGCCGTCCTTCGTTTTCTTGTCGCCGATTTTTTTATCCCTTTCGAAATACCTATCTCCTGCGATGTGCTCGAGAAGTTCTGTATCCCCGTCATGTTCCCAAGCAATAATATTATGTCGCTGCATATTGGCTGTTTCTCCTCCGGTGCGAGTCAGCCGAATCTGTGAAATACTTTTGACATCGCCTGCACCACTCGCTGCCCCCACCGGTCACCAGCCAGCAAACTTCCTTACTTACGAACACCCTCGTTGGCTAAGCGGTTCTCGCAGACGCATATAAGCATCTCAGGCATCGATATGGGTTCGATCCCCGTGCGAGGAAATATCGGAGTTCTTCTTTTTCGGTCATATAACCAGACTTAGAGTCCTCCGGCTCTCTCCGTCCATTTCCGCCACCCTCTCTCTGCTTCTCAACCCGCCGACTGCTTGTAACATGGGTGTCCCCTCGGATTCGGGTGGTTCGTTCACCCAACCTCCCAACAAGAAGAACATTTGATTATCCTGCAAGACCTCGTTTGCAGACTTGCTACTATCATCCCTGGCTTCGGTGATAAGTATCAGCCGTCACGGTAGTGGTGCCGCGTGCTGGGGTTCGATTCCCCTAGACGAGACGATTCCGAATGATTTTGGTGACTACTTTTTCTTAGCGCGATCCCATCGTCTCAAGAGAAGTTCACGACTCGGTGCTTCATCCAAAGATCCGTCCGTACGTATGCGTAAAAGACACGGTAAGTTGTAACGGCGTGAGTTACGCGTCGCTGGGGAAATGGTAAGGTTGATGGGAATATTCGATGTTGCATTCGACTAACCGTATCGGCGTTCGCTATATCAATAGCAGTGGCCGATGGAGCCATCGAACCCAGTGTGTTGAGAGATGCCATGTACTGCTGTGCTAACGAGGGGAATGTAAAGAGCGGTGCGTGAAAGGGGAATGAAGGCCAGCAAGCACTATACCGCCGGGGGGTGGGTAATCGACCTGCGAATGTACAAGCGAACAAACAAACACGTCTTGGGGCCCGGGGTCAATTCAAGCAATGAAAGGTTGCGGAGAGAACGTGTATTGCGAGGATACGGGGGCATATATATACTCGAGTATCCGCGCACGGGGGAAACCTTACCCAAGGCGAAACACACACATCCTCACATCGGGGGTGACGACGACAAAGAGACGGACGGGTTTTTCAGCCCAACAAGGGGGGGTGGATTTTTTTTTTTGAACTAAAGGTTTTCTAAGTAAAGCGACCGGGGTGGCGGACGATGCAAAGATGGTAAAAAGATTTATCAGCATATTCCGTACTACTGCTCGGGGGGAGTCGAACCCAGGATAAAGAGAGAGAGGAGGGTTTTTTATCGCTTGGTGAAGTGCAGTAATAGTTGATGCGCGCTACCTGGCTCCGTTAACGGGAGGCATATGAGGTTCTGGTAATAACCATGATAGAATATAGAGGGCAGGCGAGCCATGATGGTAGGTCTTAGCGATAACGATAGAACGAGCACGTTCAACCAGGAGCACAGGTCGGGTGAACTAAGTTGCAGGAGGGAAGAACGGGTCTCGATTCACCCGGGACAAAACAGACCACCATCACGACGCAGCAGGGGTACATAGGTGGTGACAAGGACGGCTTCACCAGCGAGAGGGTATCTGGGAAACAAAGTTGTGAACGGCAGGTGGACGATGAATGTGTTTCGTCGGTTGAGGGCATTATTTTCGATGGGACAGGCGTCCGGTATGGGGTTCGAAGATGGGGGGGCAGGCTAGTTCAAAACGGGGCGACCAGGAGACCTATGCGACTACTCAGGAAATAAAATCCTGGGTTGGGCGTTAAGGTTTTGCGAAGTGTGTTACTGGTTGAGAATGCTGGTCCAGCCCCGTCAACGGGATGTGTACAAGGTCCTGGCAGCAGTACAATAGAACACGATAGAAATTATGTAACGAGCATGTACAATCCGGAGCGCAGGCGAACCGAGGAAGACTCGTGAGGACGCTGTCCAATGCAAAATGACCAACTTGCAAGGCTAGTATTCTATTACACTGATCATCGGACCTAGCGTACAGAGTATCGGTATTATCGTTTGGCGAGACATAGTGAGCATGCATAAGCCGTTCTAACTTCGCCTACGTGAATGATGGGAGGTACTCCTCGCGTGGCGTGATACATGGCAAGCCGTAGGGTGATGAGGCATATATTTGATTGACAATATCCATCCGTAACTTGCGACACCGTTAGGACACTGTATCATTCAAGTCGGTGGAAAGCCAGACAAAATTCACGCAGAGACAAAATACCAAGCGCAGCAGACAGAGCTCGAGATGGGCGCTATTTCACATTGTGGGAGAGGAAGGAAGCGAGAAGTGCAGGTGACTAATAATAGATAACGCATTCCCACGCCTGGGCCTGTATATGCAAAAATTCGATCATCATCCCGCCCTCTACCCGCCTCACTTCCTCACGAAATGCGTGAACGCGTCGCCCCATCCCCGTCTTATCACTCGCACCCCTCCCTTTCTAGAACTTGATCAATACCAGATTGCCTTACTCCTGCCGCCTGCATCACCGGCTGTGCTACCTAGAAGGACCGTGGCCTTATCCTTCAGTACGTGCCTCTCTGTCTTGCTCGTCTTTGCGCCCTCTGACAACCCGTAGACTTGATCAAGCACCAACTTTCCATGCGTTTGCGCGTTCACCAGGCTAACGCGAGGTCATTTTTACGGTCAAAACGCACGGGCCAGGGAATAAGAACCCGCGCTCGTGCTTAAACCTAGTGCGGTGCCAGCCTGAGTGCGTTCCGTTCCTCCCTTTCTTTCCACTCCGTGACTAACTGGCCTCCATAGTCGGCGTTTCTGCATTCGGAGACGCCACCACCGCATCCTCCTGCTCCCACACCACCGGTGGTATCAGCGCGCTGCCTTCTACATCCATAAACCCTACTCCCAGCTCGATCTTCAAGCCCGTCTCCGCCGGGACCCTGCGACATCATACCCCTACCTGTGAGCACATTGAGTAAAGCTACGATTATGGGAGACAGCTCTGGGATTCGCAGGCGTCATCATCCCGAGCGTTGTGAGCCTCGTGGTGGTTGAGCCGGCGGCGGGTTTGCGCGGCAGTATGGTGATAGTTCGTGTTCATCCTCCCGCCTCCCGCTCGAGTGTTAACGTGATCTTCTACAGTCGGTGTTACTGCGACTGGGAGCACTACCACCGTGTCCGCGGTCTCCCTCAGAAGCTCTACGACCAGCACGTCGGGCTATACGTGCACGGGTCGCCTTCTACGAGGTCAGCTCTGAGCCCGCCTCCTTCAGCACCAGCAGCTCCGTCTCAGGCGCCAGCATCGACGTCACACACCACAGTGGCCTTGAAGGAAAGCTTAGGACTTTTTGGCGCCGTCGTTTCGGGGTTCGTACTCTGCGAGAGCTGGTGTCCCTTCGGGCTAGGACATGGCGATGATGAGGGTTCATTACGATGTTCGTATTATTATATTCGTGTTCGGCTCTTCGTTCCTTCCACTTCCTCCCCTCCATCGTTCCACCGTTGTTTTTTTGGCATAAATCTTTTTTTTTCGAGCGTCCCTACCTACAGACGATTTGGCATAAAGTGTGTTGATTACCTATCAGATCTTTTGAGTCGTAATTTCATTCATTTGCTTGAATCGCGCTTCGACTCATTGATAAGTTTCCTTGTAGCTCGCTTTTTTCGAATCCCTGGCTTATCTTTACCCCCATGCCCAAACTGTCTCTTACCTTTCTCGCTCACCACACTTTGCCCACGATGTAGCTCCCGCCAGTGCCATTTTTCTTTCTTAATCTTCACCATCGTTCTCGAGCATACTAGAGGTCTGCGCTCCTCGACCATCTCGGCATTGGCTGCCTTTAGGTATAATGTTCTTGCATATAAAGAGAGATCGAGCTCGTCCTGGGAGACCCGGTAGCTCTTTGCGGTGCTCGTTCCGATGGCCGAACCACGGTACATCCCCTTCCCCTACTTCTTCCCGTGCTAACTCATGAACGTACACAGAATCTGATCCCGATTCCGCGCCGCAGCCACCCTCATAAACTTCGGAGGGGCCGGCGAGCGATGCGCGCTCCTGCGGTACCGTACTTCGACCCACAAGCGCCCCCTCAAGCGCCTCGAGCACGCACATTGAGCTGCTCGTCCGGATACAAGGGGCATGCATTCTCATCGCCTCGACATTCGCTGAGGATTCACGCTGTACAAAGCGGCCTTACGACCCGTCGGACATTGCCGCTTGCACGCTATCTCATCACGACGTAGCAGAAGGTGTGCAAAGCCACCCGGAAGAGCGACATTCCTCGTACATGCTGCTCCGTGTTTGCCAGTTGGACAGAATGAAATAATCCATCGTGAATTTGGGCCGTTCAGAGCATGGTACGTACGCTACCTAATCCTGGTCAATATCGATGTCTTACATATGATTCATAGTTACGTTTCCGGGATTTCGAGCGCCATTACTTCCGCGCGCCATCAGCGTTTCCCGGGTTTACCTTCGCATCGCCGACGATCTATTGTGTTTTTGCATATTGTATGTACTCTCCTCTGTGCACGGGTCTTCACTTGGCTAATCGAACACCATCCATGCAGATCATGGACTATCGGACAGTACCCAATCTGGACGCTACTTGGCTGAGGCATACAGACTCGAGCCTATATGAGTTGCCATCCGCCATTAGGCTCCTCATCGTTTTCTCCGGACACCATCATTGTCCTGTTTCCGCCGTTCACAACCGCACGGAAGGATTTGATAATACGGGGGCCGGACTCAAGGTTCTGGCTCTGGGCTTCTTGGCCCGAAATCACGGTTTACTTGCTCTCCTGTCCGTTTTCGATATCTGACTAGACTATTTTTTCCTGTAGATCATACGCGACCCGTACTTTCTAATGAACGTTGCTTGCTGGCCTCCTGGACCTGGGGTGCTGCTTGTCCGAGGTATAGTTCCGCCCACGGAGAGTGAAGTGGAGGATAAGATGACGAAGCGCGGAAGGAGAATCTGGGGCGAGGCAGAAAGTGGATCGAAGATAAGTTGGGATGGTATTTGCGTGAACGGGATATGTTCATGGCAGGTGGGTTCCATACGACTTATGAATGCATAAAAATGACTTCCTACATATCCGGACGCATTGCCATGGCAATTTCAGCGTCGAGTTCTTACATGTTGGCACCTATTCGGCCCGAATAGCCTGCACTGCCGTGCCACGCTGAGCGCTTGTCGAACGTTGCCTCATGAGGATGCTGATCATTCCAACTCTTCGCCCACATCTTGCCTCATCTATCGCGATCGCACTCAGCCAAACCTTACAGATACATCATTTCGTCAATCCTGGATATGAGGTTCGTTCAACCTGAATCATCGATCTTGTACATTGTTGAATTCAGACTTCAGTGATTTGTCTGACACAACGTCTGAAGGAGGATCAATCAACTGGGACGTCACACCTGTTGACCCCTCAGTACCCATCTCAGTATGGTTTGCGTTGGACGTGGTACATGTTTGGGCAAGATTGCGATGTACAAATGAATGGATTGCTCTCAACATGTCTTTCCCGCAGAAGTCTCGTTCAAGTTCAGTTAGAGGCATATAAAATTTTCTTGATAACCCAACATTTTGCGGACAACAATTGTTACTCATGCCTCATGCCTTTTCGCATTTATATTCTGCAGCATTAGTTCCCACCCCCGTACTAAACTCATATCATATTCTGCATAATGAAACACCTTACGTGTCCGTGCTTGATATACGAGTCATCTCACAGCTCCCTCTGCTGCGATTTCGGAAATGATAAATATTCATGAGGTGGCAGGCTGGAGGTGCGTCTCCGATGTGATGGGTTTATCATATAGTCGACAACTCTGGAAATGTCTCCGTCATTGAGTGCTGTTGATTAACGAGGACCATTACAATAGTCGGATACATTCCCTGTGGCTGCATCAGCCTTAACAAAAAATGGGAAAATGATCTGCACTGACCGTTAATAGCCAGAGGGTACTAAAGATGATCGACCACTGTCGGTTGATATATGCATTTCCCAGGATGCTTCCAGATCTACCCCTAATTTGCACAAAGATTAGACACAGCTGTGGATCATAATCAAAATTTAGCATGGCAAACAGCATTTACGGGCACACCTGAATTGCAAAGTATATAATCCCAGACTCGATGATGAGAGTCATAACCTTCTGGGATAGAGATGGCTGTTTATGAGATAGTCCAAGCGAGTTCAAAAATCTACGATGTGACCTGGTAGTGCAAAATCAGTGTTCCAGATAGAGAAATACTTTGTCTGTATTTACCATAGCTTGAAGCCAAACGCCGAGGTCGCGAACAGGTTGTTGATGAATGAGAGAAGCAGGGACGCCTTGCTTAATTTCTGCATATCCCACCAGAATCTGAAGGTTGGGTACAAGTATATGATGAGAGAGAAAAAAGCCGTTGCTACAACGCTTAGGTTGAGTACATATCTTAGGTTAAGCATTAAGCCTACCTGTTGTGCCCAGCAAAAGAGTAACCAAAATAGTTATGATTATTCTCTGCCCTATCAGAAGTGCGCAAGTCCTCCAAACAACGATGCCATCACTGATCAGCATCTTGAATATAATTATTAACCTGAGTGGAGAAACATACGAGGAGATGCTAAGCATACCATAAACATGATTGACCATGACACCACTTCACCCTGGATTCTCCAAGTGCTATTGAAAAACAAACCCTGGTGCACAGCGGAGAAATCCACAGAAATTAGCCGGGTCGTAGTTGTAAACCAGAGTATGCTGGCGAGTAGGAAGTTGATAAGACTCATGATGAACATGACCCATCTCGCGCGCGAGTCCAACCCACGCTCGCTGTTAATCAACCCCCGTTAGAATAATGCCAGAGAAATCTGAAGCAAGAAATCGGTACAGAAACAGCAGGGTCGAGACTGTGAAGAGACCAACAGAAAATCCTGATTATAGTGAATTCGATGTCAACTGCTGCATATCTGAAAACGTACCATAGACAAAAGTGAGGAGACTAAGCGTGGGGAGGTCCCACAATATGGTGTTACCATAGTCCTGCAACACTGCGCGGTCATACATCATTCTGCAGGATATCAAATGTGAAATTTACGACCGCTCACGGTTTATATCTCAACGAATCATACCTCTCAGATACCATCACGCGGAGGCGATGCCGGTCGGAGGAGGCTGGCTTCTTTGATTAGGTCACTTGATAGAACACCAGCGTCCAGTTGTATATTGATTCTGAGAAGCGCTAAGATATGACGCTTCAAGGGGTCGTCTTCCAGGCCATGTCCACGGTGAGAATCGAGCACAAAACGTGGGCGAAGAGGTGGAAATTCTGTTCCAGATAGAAGAGATTGCAGATGTGCTCGAGGACTCGACGAGAAGTTGATCCTATCTACACAGCGAGAAGATCGGAAAGAAGCCGAACTACAACTGTCAAAAACGCGGTGGAAATTATCGTTCCATATGAAACATCAATCGCACGCTAATGATCACGACTACGAGCTCGCGGTTGAGCCAATATCCTCCACAGGGCACGGTCAAAACCACGTTGTACCCCGCCCAAAGCTTGTGCGCCGTCCGCAGGGCTCGATAAAGGTCTGGGCTGAATACGGCTACAGCCAGTCCGTACACTAGGCGCGAGCAATATTGAATTAAGTCTTCAGGACGTGCCCGATCTTCTTTCTGCCAGTGCTCTTCACCGTGCGCACGATGTGGTGTGCCCTTATGCGCCATTCAGGTTATGCGTGAAGATGGTACCCATCCTGAGGGGATCGGCGAGATAGTTTTGAGTGAACTGAAAGGCAAGAATCAATCGGCGAATGGGGTGAGAATGAGTACGATGCTGGCCGACCCCGGGACTTCTTTGATCCCAAGAACAGTATCCGAGCCCCAGCTCACGCTCCTTCAAACCCGACACCCAGACACGTTGTTCTCCGTCTTCGGGTTGCGGTTTTTCCAGGGAGAATATCAGTTTCACATACGCTAAGGGGGATACGGTTTGTTCATAAGAAAACGATGGAAAAGGGACAGGAATAACACTAACGACCATAATAATCTGAGTTCGAAGACCAGGAACTGATCGATTGAACCTTTCATGGGCTATCGTCGAAGATTGGGATGTCATGAATGAGCGGACAGAAATTCAAGCGCATATGGACAAGGAACGGTCGAGTCGCCCTTAGATAAACACACGCTAAACGCACCTGTTAAAATCCTATTGAGGAGATCGATCTCCGTAACAGTGTTCCTATGTAGATAAACCTTCAGCCATGAAATGATAGCTAAACATTTACCTTGCCCGGGTCCTGCTCACATTTGGAATTATATGATAGGCGCTTAGAGTTACCACACTGAGCGTACAATATTCAATTAAGGGGTCATTTCAAGAAATTTGTAGATTGAAACGTGGGGTGACACACACCAACGTCGTCGTCCTCGATAAAGATAGACCGCGCCAAGAGTTTGAGCTCGCTGTAAAAGTAACGTTAGTCTGCGAAATGGCCTGAACGACGAAAAAGTAAACGAGCCCCTGCAGGGCGTACCCAATCGTCTTTCTGCGGCTCTTCAATTTTCATCGTGTGATACGACGTGCCGCATTCGAGTGATACCTGAGGATTCTATTCGTCGAAGGAATCGACGCGATGTCAGCTCGGGATATTTATACTGAAACAAAGTAATCAGAGTAATCTTTGGCTTACCTCGGGTCATAGTCCGTCATCCCTTTCCAGTTTCTCCAGCGAGAATAGGGCTAAGCCGAAAACGGGCTCGTGAGTAAGGAAAGATTGAAAAGAAACGCCAAGGATACCAACGAGCATAGTAAGAGGAACTGATCGGTCGAACTGTTTGTTACCTATCGTAAAAGAATGGGCGCACAAGAATGAGCGGATCTAGGTGCGTACGCCCCTGGTAACGTCAGAGACAAAGGAAACGGTTGAGTCGCCAATAGATAAACACACCTTGAACGCATATCATTGAGATCGGAGGAAACAATCTCTATGATGATCCCAAAACTTTGGACTTTTCAGCCGTCGAGGTTTTACCTTGTCCGAGCGATGCTCACGTAGACAGTGGTAAAATTTTATAGAGGACTCGAGGAGCGTCAAGAGCCATACATACGGAATGATGATGAGAGGAGGTCCGTGGGCTTCGGCGTTGTTCGCACAGCCTTGCGGGAATCGGAGCTAATTTTTTTCTTGTCCGCAACCATCGTTTTATTCTCCCTTCTCTACTATGCAGAAACACATTCAACCCATCTATCTGTCATATTGGGAACGGTTGTCTTGGGCATCTGGTACACGCCTGTATATCTCATCAGATGTTACGACTTGTCAACAACTTCTCTGAAGCATAATGCACTGTGCCTGCCACGACGGACGTCTCACTTCGGGCTGCGTATCCACAACCTCGCATAACGGAGCGGAAAACACTGGGACGGAGCTATTATGTGGGCACGAACCGATGCTGCTTGTTATAGGCACTCGACTTGTACTAGCTAGTCTCCTTCCGGTCCCGAACCAAACGATACAGGTATGCGGCCATTGTTTATTTTCTCATTTCTCGTTTGACCTTTCGAATTTCAAGCTCCTCGACCGACCATTGCCATCCCCAGTGGTCTCTCACCCATCTTCCTCAACGTCGCTCCCTCAGTCCCCGTTCAGCGAGCCATGGCTACCCCGCTCCGGATTTTTATGGTGGTCCGCTCGGGTGAAGCTGGATCCGTCACAGCGTGGCAGAGTTCAAGAATATACTACGAGCATCCGTCGAGCCTACCGGGCTGGTTCTTCAAATACGAGCTGGCCTGATGAGACTTTCGGCAACGGCTGGAGGCCTCGCCTCTCGTTCCATGCTGTGCTGCAGATGAACCTTCGGATATCGATGGCGCCTCGATACAACCTTCGCTGTCTAATAATCTTTACCAGCTTTTCGACGTCTTCTCGCGGTCCATGGGCATCGCTCGCGGCCAAGGCTTTCATACTACATCTTCGACCACGACATCTACCTCGATCCATGCTGTTTTCTGCCGCCACACCCCCTCCATTCCCTGCAGAAGAACACTCTGAATCCGGCCAACGACGGGCTGAAGACTCAGCTGACGTCACAGCGCCCCTAACCCTGCCTTCGTTTCGTCCTCCGGCGCCGACGCTGGATATGACTCATGGCTGGAGGTAGTTTCGGATGCGGATGGTCTCTTCAGCGCGTTCTCCTCGCCGATTCGTTGCTCCCCTAATCTTTCTTTACCGACTTCGCGGACGCATAACTCACAATCACACACCAAATCTTCGGCGAAGACAGGTGCTGGTTTGTCTACGATCTCTCGCGGTTAATGGGATGGATTGGATCGTACATATGCACGGGCGTACAATAAATAATGTTGAGGATTTTGTGGTAGTACATTCAATGGTACGTGAAGATGGACTTCGTATTGACGAAGAAAGGAAAAGCACGGGATATCGTTACATATGTCAAAGCACAGCGCCAGAAAACGAGAGAGAAAAAAAAAAAAAGAATTACACGACTGCCGGATTCGCCTCCGTCCCCCGACTCGCCATCCACGTTTCCGGGCCCTAGTAGTAGAAAAACGAACTCAACATCATCCTTCACCACGCTGAACAAACCACCAACAACAACGCACCTTTCTATTATTAATCCTCTGATTCTTTATCCTCCTCGAGAACCACTCCAACGACGTAACCCCAGTCTCAAAGCTCTTCTCCGGCGTCGAGGCTACAGCCCCCGCTATGAGCGGGCTGTCCTCCACCAGTGCCCGGAGGACGATTGAGTTTTCGGGGCGCGTGAAGTATACGAGGGACCACCGCTCGAGGGCGCTTTGGCTTCCGGGGGGTGGGCTGGGAGATAAGATGATGAATGATATGGAGGAGGTCAGTAATGGGATGTGGTTGGGAGTGACGTTGACTTACACGACGCGGTGGAGATTGGACCGGAGGATGCCGCCGCTGAAGAGGGCCATGGCGTCGCCTAGGTTACAAATTGCATGCCCGGGAAGAGGCTTGGGATGGAGAAAAGAAATGAGATGACAGCTCGGGAGATCGATTGGGGGGCTTGATGTACCTTGACGTATTGCCAAGTCTCGGCGCCGGGGACTAGGACTTGGAGGCCGCCGAGTCGGTTATGGAGCAACGACTATATGCGCTTGAGATGAACGACCCAGTTCTCAGAAAAAAGGGGTAATCAAAAACCCGACTTACCAACGATCCAAAATCCGTATGACTCCCAATCGCAAGACTCGGCTGCTGCGACTGCCCCTTCTCAACAACAACATTCACCGGCGGATTCCTAATAACCCTCGCCTCACTCCCACTCCACTCCCCAACCGTATGTTTCGCAAGAAGCGTGCCCGGGGGGAGCCCAAGTCGATCATTCAGCACGTCCAGGAGTGTATTGTTGATTTCGACCGATTTGCGGATGAAGGGGGCGATGGTGGATTCCATGCGGGCGGTGACGGAGGAGGGGTAGGTGCGTCGGGTTGGTTGGGCCATGCTAGGGCGTCGTCTTTGGCGACGTTGATGAACTCGACGGTGTCCAGGCGCCCTGTTGCGTCGACGGCGTTGGCGCCGGCGGCTTTGTACCTTGGGAATTGTATGCATACGTTGAATTGAATGGATGGATGGATGGAGGGAAGATGGGGACTGGGACTGACCCGAATGACATGCCGTCGTCACCTTGTTCGTATTTCATCTTTTCCTCCATGGGTAATGCCATCGTCTCTGCGCCCATATCGAACATTCCGTCAACTTCTTCACCGACACCGTGGTTCTTGAGACTGAATCAAAAAGTTTCGGGTGAGTTTGTCTTTGAATATCATTAATAGGTATTGTAGACGTACTACCAGAAGCCAAGCTTCGTAGACGCCTCCCAGAGCCTGTCGATTTCATGAGAATCGCGAGCCTTGATGAGTTCGTAGTCGATAATGAGCAACGGGTGCGTTGGAACGTCCTCAGGGAATGGTGGGAAGGTGAGTGCGGGCAGGGTGGGGAGGGGAGGCAGAATCACGTCGCTTTGGAGTCGAAGGCTTCTTTGAAGAGAGGTGGGAAAGCCGACGGAATATGTATGTCGCTCGGATCTATTCTTGTCAAGAGGGGAAAGGTTGTCAGAATGGCTGTCAGTGGTCACCAGATCCCGGGCGAGTCTTGGCCGAGTCATGGCCGATTCAGAGATCTAATCTGATCTAATCATCACTTTTCCTCCCACTCCTTCGAGTTCAACCCCTTTGTTAGCGGTTAGGGTTAGGGTGGATGAGCACACGCGCCGAAGGTGCGGGTGCGGATAAACAACTATGAAGGTTGTTGCGAAACAAAGCAACAGGTGTGGGGAAATCCCAGCACCGACCTGTTTCGCTTTTATGCTCTTCAGGCTTTG
>JABCKH010007652.1:0-61992 GCA_018851285.1 Lyophyllum semitale | reverse complement strand
AGGGCTTCGGGCCGTCGGGGGGCATCGAGTTTTGGCCCGTCGACGCGGTCATTCGCAGACCCACAGGTGCAGGAAAAGGGGGGCATAGGGGCCCCCATAATTGTATTCAGTAGTTAGGACCGACATGGGCTTCGCCCAGAGGTCAATAAACAAATGGATGTGAAAAAAAAAAAAAAAAGTATTTAAGTCTGATGAAAGCAAAATAGCCACCAACCATCTTCGAATACCACGAAGCCCACAACCTGATCAGCATATCTACTGACACTATTTCGTCCATCTCTAACAGCCTCGAGCCGCTCCACAGGATCGGACGGGGCAGCGAAGGGTTCCAAGGCGATTGTGGCAAGCGCAGTATCAACCGAAGCGAAGGCAGTCGCATTCGCGATAATCACTTCAAGAGTCTTACGCGCCATGAACCAATCTGGGCGCGACAGATTCCATGACAATGAGGCTACCGATGTGTTTGCAGGACTCATCAACGATGCCTTGGCTTTGATGTCATGCAGACATGCAGCTATGGCGCGTTCTCCGTGGGGTAAACCGGACCCATCCAACACGTCGAGCGAAAACGCATGGCCGTTGCACCATACCACAACATGGTGCGCCGAGGGCGTCGAAATGAGGTGGTCAGTTTCAAGCCCCACACGGCGAGTGGTCCCGAGGAAGAGGTCTGTCTCGTCGGGGTCGAGAGGCTCGCCAGTGGGCAATACGGACAGTTGTCGGTGTGGCGCAGCCACAAGGACGGCCGTGCCATATAGGATGTGTGCTGCAACTGACAGCTGGTTGCCGGGTGGCGTGCGGAGAACGCTGGGAATAGTCATGCATTGGAAGAGGGGGGCGCGGCAGTTGAGGAGGAAGGACCGAAATGCGTTTGCGGAGTCTTCTACGAATGCTTCTGCTACGCTGTCCAAATTGGTGACGCTGAGTGGGGCCTCGGGAGCTCTGAGAAGCTTTGAGACTGATTCCTCATAGGCTTGGAACTCGGCAGGTGGTAGGATGAGGGACAAGACGCGAGAGGCTTCTGTTAATGTAGTGTCGAGGTCTGGTGAAGGTAGTGGGCGTAACATGGTGCTGTTGTGAAAAGACTTGGACAGTTCGTTGTAGATTTCGTTTTTGAATCCCTGTTTATTGACCGCTGGTCGTTGTAAGTTCTACAGTTAACCTTTTGAGACCGGTTTTTAGGCACCGTTACGGGGATTCCACGACTGTCAATTTGCTCTAGGCTTCCTTTTTGCTTCCTTTGATATCTAATAGGTCTGTCTGACGTCCCTGGCCAGGAACAGGAGACCAATCGAAGGAAAACATCTCCTGGCAAGCATGGTCGTTCAAGCTCGCACGTACGTACGCGCGATAACACTTCTCCACAAGTGTCGGGCACCGGTTTTCACCGCAGCAGGGCCATGTGGTGCATCAGGCCGCCGATCTGCGAGATACCTGGCCGGCGTCATGGTAGTATTGAATCCTAACCGATCCGCGTCGGAAAGCAATATAGTTGAATCTTGGTCGGGACACGACCCGACTTTTTCAGTTCTAGCCGAGACCTCCGGGCTACCTAAAGGAGCCTGAAGGAAAATCTGTTGTCAGGCACAGTTTACGGACCCAAATATTGTACAGCCAGTGTTTCTGTAAGTAGTTTTGGGGGGGTAGTAAGAGACCCAGTTAAGGCAGATCGTCGTGTACTTATGTGGGAGGCTAGTACTAACCTGGGCCAGTGCTGCGCTCAGAAAGATACCCTAACCCAATCCTTTTGGCGCTGGACGCAGCATCTGGGATGAAATCCCCCAGAAGTATTGAAAAAGAGGTCTCGTCCTGGAATCGTCCATGATCCTTAGTCGAAAAAAATGGTTATCACTAAAAGATGCGCTCCTGACGGGTAGATGTCGTTAGAACTACCGTGTAACACGCACGAAGGGCTTACAGCATGATGCAACATGGTTGCCTGACTGTGTCAGAGAATAATAGTACCCTTCGCCTGGTCCATTTGTGGACTTGCGGCTGACAGAAATGGCGAAGTGATGTTGAGTAGCCCCTCGTAGAATATGTTGAATGGTATGAACGGAGTTGAGAAAGTCTTCTGAAGTTCAAAGTATTGTCTGAAAGACGTAGGTCAGGTCACTTAAGCAAAAAGTTCAATACGTTCATGACAAAAATTAGATTATAGTCGTCAATATGGTCATGAATGATCAGTGTCTCACGACCGCTCTTCCAGCGCCTCCAGCCGCGCAACTTGCCTAAAAATATCGACAAGTCAGGGTCAAGATGAAAGTGACGTAGGAAGAGGATGCACCTATCCCTAACAGCTTCCTGCCATCGTTGCAGCTTCGCCGTCTCGTTCAACTGGAAGCCATATATCCTAGGCCGATACCGGTCCGCCTTAAGCGCAACACTCGCAGTGCTGATGGCCTCCCCTACGCCCTCCGCAGCCGAAACGTCCTGCTCCTCCCTGATCTTCCTCCGGTTCTTTGGATCACCGTCCTTGGACGCAGTTCCAGCATCCGGCGGACCGCTTTTTGGGGGAATAAGAGTGGGGTAGACCAGAAAGAGGAGATGGGGGAAGGTGGTACCGAAGTACGCGCCGTCGATCGAACCGTGTCTTGTTGACTTTGGCGAGTACAGGTCTTCACAGCGTCCGCAGTAAAGTTTCACGGATTTCTCGTAGGGGACGTCGGTGAGCCCGACGGGGAGCAGAGGTTGGAGTTGACAAAGCACTCGTGGGCATCGTCCGAAGTCGGCACGTTTGTATTTCTCGAGCTGCGAGACCCATTTCATACTGCATCAAGGGATTTGTATATGACGTACGCACCATCTTCGTCAGTCCCCGTGCTGTGACAATCCAGCGCGCATGGATCAGGCCGTAGAGTAGCCGTGCTTGAACATCGAGGGAGCCACGCAGCTCGTCTTGGATTTCATCGTCTGTTTCGCGTCGTTAAAATCCATGCCTCCTTCCGAGTTAGATTCTGAGGAGACCTACCGAGATTATCGGTAATAAGATCAAGAGCTTGAGGGTAATTTGTAACCTCGTTGTTCAGGCCCGTCAAGTTGAAGCGATCGAGGATAAAATCTTCATCGACTTCGCAAAAGTATTCGTTGCCCTTGGACGATAGGAACCAAGATATCCACTAAACCGTTGCGTGAGTTGGATCGTTTTGACTACTCCACTGAATGTTCCTACCGAGCTAATAGCGTTGTTAGATCACAGCACCAGTATAAAAGTCATCGCAAGCACCTGGAGTAATCTGAGTCCGAGCCCGTTGATGGATCTTCCACTGTAAATTTAAGCAATTAGTCCTCTACATGGTGGATAGTAAGAAGAGAACTCAACTCGTATTGAGAGAACGGGAATCTCAACGAAGCAAGGCAGCCAAGGCCCAATGCTTGATGGAGGAAGTGACAGCGATGGTAGTCTTTGAAATATAACATCAACAAATACGGGTCGTTTAGTAGAGTAATGCGGCGGCGTCGCGCCTCCACCACATACACTACCAATTTACCAGAGGAATCCTAACTTGCTCTAGTGCGTTATACAGTCGTAGAACGTGGAATATCTTGGGGGGGAGAGCAAGATATCTTGAGGTTATTGAGGTATTCATCCTGTGAACTTTCACCGCATTCCGTCTCCAACCGGTCACCACGAGGCTGAAAACAGGCTTTATCTGGGTCCGACGGGGCAGAGAATGCGATTTCCTGCTCTATCTGGATTCTAATCTATGGCAACATCACATATAAAGACTCCAGTACACTCACATCCACTTTCGGCGGAGGACGTTCCATCTCGAAGTCGACGGAGCCGGGGTAATCGTGACGACTCTGCAGAGCAACGGCGGTCTACCCCAAATTATTTTACCCTGCGAGCGCAGCTTGAAGCTGACAGCTCTGGCTCGTCGAACTGGGATGGGAGTGTGCGGGGGTATGGCAAAGGCGACAAGGACAGGACCCTTGAGGGAAGGAGTGCTGGACAGAAAGCTTCGTCAAATTCACTTTCGAGCATGTGGAAAAGAGACAATGGTGCAACCCCTCTATTCGTTGTGGGATCCCCTCATGACACTGCGTGCCTACCTTCTGGCCTCAGAAATCCCGATGTCATTGTAACGAGCGAGTCGGACGAGATATATGGGTCGACTGTTGCAGCACAGGTCCTTGCGACCAAGTGGCATGAATACTCTGATGACGCTATACAATCTGCGATCTCGAACATCAGTGTGTCCGACTCTCCGGCTGAACTCTCCAGCCATCCATATCACACCGCACTACGAGTCCTATCCTCCGCATTGCAAAATTTATCACGCGTCAGGGCAGAATTGGAGGAGAGCAGAAAGATCCTGCAGGAGAAGGAGATTGCTCGACGTGAAAGGGCGGATGCGTTGATGAAGGAGTTGCAGCATTCAGAGCAAGACGTCGCGAGGCGTGTCGTACAGTCAATATTCACCGACGCCGACGAGTCTCGTCATCAGGTCCGACGGCAGCAAAGTTTCGTGGTGAGTAGCTTATATTTGTTCGGAATTATAGCTGATCATCCTCTCAGTCCCTCACGGAATCTCTCAGCGAGGCCCTGACCAACGACGTTTCACTCTCTCACCAAGCAGAATCATCTACGCTGTCAAGCATGCCGGAAGAGCCGGAATCATCGACCGAATCCGCATCCCTTCCATCCCAATCGACCACTTCGCTAGTGTCTGATGACCAACCCACTCCTACCGTACCAGGCAGCACCATACCAGACACATTTGGGGAGCCGCAAAGCCCAGGAGAGTCTACCTTGGTACTACACAGGCCGCGTCCAGAGAGACCCTCGATAGGAGATTGGATGGGAACTTGGTGGGGTGCTCGGCCTAAATCACGCTCCCGTCCTCCGGATTCTAGTCCAAACGCCGAAGCAGACAAAGATTCACCATCCCCTTCTGGAGAATCGTCTCCTAGTTCCACGGTGCCCCCGCAACGGCCTAGTCGTAGGTCTGCCAAAAGCGTGTTTGGCACGCTCGGAATCTCGCTACTTAGCCCTGTGCCGTCGAAGAAGCCTTCCATAGTGGTGAACGATAATATAGTCACTGCACCTCCGTCGTACTCGGATGCCGAATCCATTCGATCGACGCGAACCACGCCTCCGACCATGTCTGTTGGCACTTCGGCGATCACCTCGCCAATGCAGCCTACATTCGCTCCTACGCTTGTCGCTCCACATCTCACTACCACATTGGATTCATCCGAAATGCTCCAGACGTCGGGGTCTACTTTAGCAACGTCTACTACAGATGGCTCTCCTGTCATCATGCAAGGCTCCTCGCTACGTGCCATCATTAACGCCACACGCGTCATGACAACGGATCCGGCCAGTATCTTGACCGACCAAGGGCGATACACCAGCCCCCTCACTGCCCAACTAGCATTTGACCTCATCAGTAACGCGCGGGACGAGGGCTTGACCTTCCGTGAAAGGCCCAAGGAGCGACGAGAACCCAAATCGGACCTTCTGAATGTTGTGAATGATGCAGCTGACAAGCCAGGCCCAACGCCGTATATCAGCCCGTCGGATGGCCCCGATGCGACTATGTCACTGAGCCGTGCATTGACCAATCAACTCGACGGGCTAAGGAAGTCGAAGTCAAGGACGGCGTCTATCAGGCAGGCTGGGAGTCCGTTTGCGTCACCCATCTTTGGATCATTCAGCATCCAGCAGCAACGGAAACCATCTAACGCCGCAGACAAGACACCCGCGGGAACGTCTTCCAAGTCTCCCGGCGCCAAGGAACGACAAGGCGTGGCCAGCCCTAATTCTCAACAGTTAGGATCCAGTATCACCAGAAAGCCCGCGTCGGTCCCACTCGAGTCTATCATACCTGCTATGGCGAAGCCTCCCACGCAATACCTCTCCCGGACGTACACCCCTCTGACCTCGCGAGAGTTCCGTTTCACGATACCGCTGCCCCAGAACGCGACTCGCTTCACGGTGTATCACGACGACAAAAGTCAGCGCCCGCTGACAGACCGATATGGTTTCATGTACGACGTCTCGCAGTACGACGTCCTCCTGCTCATCCGTGCCAAGGAATGCGGGAACACAGCACCCGCGTGCCTGACAGGGGTAAAGATTGCCGACCGTGCAGAGGACAACAGCTGGCCCGACGAAGATGACGACGACGGCGACGACATTAAGGACACGATCGATATCGTAAAAGAGAGCTGTCCCTGTGACGGCGATTTGGACTTCATCACCCCGCAGCGCGCCGATCCCGCGAACACAGACACTCACTCCGTAAGCATCAAATCGCGCTCGTCGTCGAAAAGCAGAAAACGCTCGCCCACGATCGCCTCCACCACCACTGTCCCCTCCACCACCTCCATCCTGTCCGTGAACTCGGACACTCCCCGACACGCCTGCGCCAACACCGTGCGCAAGCTCCTCAATCAGCTCACGGAGATTCACGACCAGCGGCAGACAACCCAACGCCGCGAGTGGAACGGTTTCGTCAAGCGGCGCAGCAAAATCAAGGCTCTCAAGCCCCACGCGCAGACGACGCCGTCGCTCTCGACGGCGGGGGGCGCTGCAGCCATCCTAGGGCTCGGCACGGAGGGTGAGGAGGACGAGCTCTCGCACAGTGAGGGCCTGATTGGGTTCGCGCAGCTCGGGCTCTCGGTGAACCGGGACGAGCGGAAGGAGTTTGACAGACTCGTGAGGAGTGGGATTCCGCTGGTGTATCGCTCGAAGGTGTGGCTGGAGTGTAGTGGGGGCCTGGAGATGCGTGAGCCGGGGCTGTTCCAGGATTTACTGGCGGCGGTGGACGGGCCTGAGAGCGTTGTTGGGGAGATTGAGAAGGACGTGGGGAGGACGATGCCGCTGAATGTGTTCTTCGGAGGGGATGGGGCGGGTGTGGATAAGCTGCGCAGGGTTCTGATTGCGTATAGTCGGTGGGTTGCAATATTTGTGGGTTCTGCGATGAGGTACTAATTGACATTCCTTTGGTGAAGGCGTAACCCGGCAGTTGGGTACTGCCAGGGCATGAACCTCATCACGTCGACGCTGCTTCTTGTCCATGCGGACGAGGAGGAGGCCTTCTGGACATTGTCGGCCATCGTGGAACGGATATTGCCTGAAGACTTCTTCTCGCCATCCCTGCTTCCCTCCCGCGCTTGCCCCCTCGTTCTTCTTGATTACGTGCGGGAGTTCGTGCCAAGGCTGCATGCACATCTGACAGAGTTGGGCGTTGATCTCGGCGCCATCTGCTTCTCGTGGTTCCTCTCGCTTTTCACCGATTGCTTACCTGTCGAGGTTGGTATTTTCAGTTTCATCATTCGTGCAGTTCAGTGATGTACTATGGTTCTTTCAGACTCTGTTTCGGGTGTGGGACGTGTTTCTTGTGGATGGACTAGACGTTCTTTTCCGCGTGGCGCTGGGCATTCTGCGCAGCAACGAGCAGGAGCTCTTGCAGTGCGAGTCGATACCGGCAGTCTATGTGGCCCTAGAGAACTTGCCAACGAGGATGTGGGAAGCGGATAAGATCTTGCAGGTGTGTTCCTTCCTTTGTATTCGTATCTGCGCGAAAACTGAAGTCGGTCACGTTGCGTAGTTGGAAGTTGAGCTACGTGGGTCCATGGCACATACGGATCTCGTAAATAGGCGGAAGGCACATGTTGCAACTCTCAGCCAGTTGATATCATAGAGCGTGTTCTTAATTTGAGTATTAAAAATTTAATTGCTTTCTGAACGATACTTGGTACCGGATCTGAACAGGATAGACCAAAGGGCAGAGAGATACTGGGTGCAGTGTTCCTGGGCGTTTCAGTGCCCAAGTTGTTGGGAAGAATTAATTCATTTGTCGTGAACAGTCGTTGAACGTTGAACGGAAGTCTTCCACAAACCTTCGTTTGAGATCCATAGCACATTGCATTTTACTCATGCTGATCAGTTGATATCCCTTGTACGGACAGACCCGTCATGGATATCCACCGGGACTGGGAGGAAGAACGGGATTGCTGACTAAGCAACCCTTGACGGGCAATGCCGGCGTGACTGAACGTCTGTTTTTTTGGTTTCCTCGCAAAACATGTCTTTTATTCGTTTGGCCGCCCGAGCTTCAGCTCTCCCCCGTTTCGCCTGGACTGCCCCCCGGGTGCAGCACCACCTTGTCCAGCGCGCTGCATTCTCGGCAGCAGCTGGTCTATCACGAGATATTATTCAGGCGCGTGTGCTTGACGTGCTAAAGGGCTTTGAAAAGGTGGATCCAAGAAAGGTGAGTAGTGAAGGTGTTCTTTACGTTCAGCTCGAGCTGATTCATCTCCTACAGCTTTCACCGGCGTCGTCATTCACGGGTGACCTAGGTCTGGACAGTCTGGATGCGGTAGAAGTCGTCATGGCAGTTGAGGAGGTGCGAGCAACTTGTTATGGCTTCATTCGTTATTCTGAACCGCTTACGCGCCCAGGAGTTTGCAATTGAGATTCCAGACGCTGAGGCCGACGAGATTCAGACAGTCCAGCAGGGTACGAAGCTGCCTTCAATCCCCGAACCTACACTCATACCATCTCTCTGTTTAGCCATTGACTATATTGCGAAAACTCCGGAAGGTACGTGCTTCTGAAGATTTCGTGTAAACCTCGACTGACCCATTGCCGTGTCTTCCAGCTCACTGATAGATGTCATCACTATTACTCTTTACACCAATCCTATTTTCCTTTTCCACTACGGGCAAGCGTGATTTCTATGCTGGCATGGGTTGTGGAAGGTTTTTCGCAGCAATGTCTGCCTATGCGCGAGTTCGAACAAGCCCATCAACTTCCACTCAATTGGAGTTTCCAGCATCCGGACGTAGTTGAGCACCCCTTCAGTTTCACAGCTGGGTGAGATTTACATTTCAAATGTCACATCGAGGATGAGCACTACGCCTTCTCGTCGTCCTGCGCGTCCCACGTGCCTCAGATTTCGAAGTTCAGAACAAATCCAAAAGCCGAGATCTATTTCACTACTACTAACTATATGACGTGCATGACAAATCTAGGATAGTCTGAAGCACTGGCTATAACATCCGCAGGCGCAGGCGCATCCTACGGTACGCAAGAGGGGCGGGTCCTATACGACTGCCGTCCCTTCTTTCCCGAAGGGCTGAGGCTGGATCATTGGCATACGATATCCTTCCCGGTTGACTAAGCGTGGCGAGCTCATTGCATGCGCTGAACAGTTTTGGTAGACTTTCCCGACGTCACGTTCCACTTTGTACAACTGGCGGGACTTCCTTGGCTATTGTGGCCAACTTTAGGTGAGTCCGTCCGCCTATCTCACAAAACCGATCTTCGAGCTAATTTACATGTAACTACAACAGACATTCCATATGGTTAAGCAACCAGTGTTTATAATCATGAAAGATGAAAAAAGGACTGGAACTGCCAGCCGGGTTCACAACCCGAACGTCGAGAGTCGGAACTATACTTATGCGTGAAGTTTTGGTTTTGTACCTGACTCCTTCAAGGGGCTTGCAAAATGTTCGTCAGCATGCTCTTTTCATATACAAGACCCAGTTCTGACTCCGTGTACACAGCGGTCTCGAAATTCCCGTCCTCGGAAATTCTACATTCCTGACGTGAGAGATAGTTCTTCGCTGCAGTCGCAGCAGTTTCGCCAATAATATTTCGGTGTAGTATCACTATCACAGGATTAACTCACGTTTTCCATAGATTTGACGGCCGATAATATTGTTATTTCCTTGCCAGATGGCGATTCGGACAAGCTCATAGAGCAACTCCTGGAGTCCTCGTCATCTGAGACCTACCCGGCCGTCAGCATACCGAGCTCTTTGATAAGCCTACTGTTACGATTAAATCGCAATTCATCCTTCCAACATGGTTGGAAAAGGATTTCAGTAATTTGAACGTGAAACTCGTCGACTACGGTTCCGGTACGTTACCTGCACTTGTTCTCACTTTAACATGCGTCTTCGAGCCGGAGGCTAAGGCTTCCCCAGCGATTTCATTAGACAAGATGCACTTGGCACCGCCGAACATATAGCGTCCCTATTTTCGTGCGCCTGAAGTTACCCTCGGGTATCCTTTCTCGAAAGAAATTGATATCTGGTCTCTCGGCTGCCTTGTACGTCTGCTACTCTTACGTTGACAGTGACTGAATCATCTCCATCCCACAGACCATATATTTACTCACCGGAGAGAACCTGTTTCAGGAACCAAGGTTCATTGCTGACCTTGTGCAAGTGGCCAAGAATCGGCTCTCTCGGACGATTGAGTACCTCGGCCACTTCCCAGAGCCTTTCCTGGAAAGATGCACCAGGCGTAACCTCAATTCTTTTAGGGATCCCTCAGGGAGCATTTGACATGCATGTAGGAGAGGGTCATGTGCCACTAACACAAGAGAGTTTCTCTCACAGCAAGTTTGAGACAGGTTTGCACTGTCTTCTCCTCGACGGAGCAGGAAGACTGTCGGAGATTTCTGCCTTTCTGCGGAGATGTTTCACAATTGATCCCAGAGAGAGACTACCGCAAGTGAGCTTCTCAAGGATCTTTGGTTGGCGATGTAAAGGCTGCACATGTACCTCAAACGGTATCTTGCCGCCTTTTAGACTCCTATCGTTCCATCATGATTCATGCCAGGCTTGATATGCTTGATGATCCACTTTCCCTCTAGCATCTCTCCAGACTTAACAAACAGATCTAGGTTTATACACTGTGAGAGCCAATGTTTGAAGAGCCTGTGAAACAAAGACATTGAGGTACGGAGAACCGCGTTCTACTCTAGCCCAAACATCGAGCAAATGAATACATGTCTACCAGGGCTGCAGTACGCTCCTGGCAGTGCTTCGTCACGCTCAGGACAGATAGGTTCGGACTGGGAATGTGATAGGGCGGCGAACAATGGACAATGGATTCAGGACCCCCAAAAAATAAATCACGGTTCAAGATTTCCCAAGTTCAGTCCCCGAATTGAACGGGGCCCTCCCCCAGACTAGAATTCCAATTAGCTACTAAAGGTTGGCGGCGCGATTAACCGCTACGCGACTGAACTGACACTGAGCAGGGGGTTTCTATCCCTAAGATTGCTTCTGCGCTGGAAAGAAAGAGGTAATGGCGCAGCTTCGCGTACCAGGCATCCTATGACACGCGAAACAGGCACATCCGAAACATAAAGTCAAGTTCCTAGGTCGATCGTCTCCGCCTCTCTTTGCCTGAGACTCAAAAGTTATGGTACCCAAGTGTCCAGTCCCTGAGTCGAATAACGCTTCCGAGTCCAGCCATCACATGTACGAGCCAGGCTACTCGTTGGGTGGTGCTCGGTCATTGAGTAGTGTTTGGCGTAAATGAACCTAGACGAACGATAACTCGAATGAACAATGCTAAGATGAGAATCGGTGTTAAATTCCCAGTGAACTCAGCCGCCCATCCAGTTAAGCTCCCTGACAGCGGGTTGAAGTTGGAAAATGCCCAGAAAATGCCCGACGCCGATGGACCGGGAATGATTTCAAGGCAGGATCAGACGGCCCGGACCTCTGATTCGGCAAGCTCGCCGCCCCGGAGCCTTGGCTTCGATCAATTCGAAGTTTAATTCGAGGCTAGTCTAACTTCCTCGTACAATGACATGCTCCAGACTGCCAGTGCTCCAATCGAGCATCCCCGGTTCCGACCCAAACCGAATGAGCCTCATCTTCTCCTCGTCGAACTTGCATTTAGGACGAAATCATTTGCTTGCTGAGGCTGCGGAGTACGGCGTACTAAAACAACGCATCTTTTTAACTTTTCAAATTTAACAGATACGGCCATATACCGTAGTATACGGCCTCGAGGCCGCCTCGTGTTCGAAGCCGAACAAGTTTCCGCTGCTAGCTGGCCGACGTATAAAATGGTCTGGGTCTTCTTTGACACTCCTCAGATTTCCTAGCTCCTGCTGGCTTAACACCAACTCTCTACATTCTTTCATCGTTATGCTTCTGGCTTCGGGTATCCTTATTGCTTGCGGAATCCGAGCAGTGTCAGCCCAAACACCGCCGTATGTTTTCCATTTGACGAAAACGGTCCCGACATTGAACTGCAATCCAGATTTATAGGCGCACTTACCCTCGAGCCTGGTCTCACGATAGGTATATGCCATTCCATTGTTCAATGTACTGTCAGATTCTACCCCAAACTTAACTTTGCCACACATTACAGGCAAATGCATGACCGCAGCATCAAACACTGATGGCGCGATCGTTACGATTGAAACCTGCACATATGCTAACAACCAGAAATGGATATTCGCTGGCGGAAGCGTTACGATTTTCGGGACGAAGTGTCTGGATGTTACTGGGGGAAGCATCACTGATGGCACAAAGCTCCAGATTTGGACCTGCACAACCAATAACGCCAACCAACAATTCTCCTACACCGTATGTCACTTACCACACTAGTCTCCTTCGATGTCACTAAATCCCCACAATCTTAGGGCGACAACCGCATTACATGGTCGAACAAAGGCAAATGTGTCGATCTCGGCGGTGCAAATCAATCCAGTGGGTTACCCGTGAGTTTTTTTCTGTAGGATCATGTTTTGTTAGATTGATGTTTGCGCGACAGATCCAGATTTGGGCCTGCACTTACAAAAATAAGAACCAGATCTGGGACGCGGGCTACAACGTCAATGACCCGCCACAGACCTCCCAGGACAGCCAATTCGGTACTAACCGGTGCGGGACGACGTCCAGCCAGACTTCGAATTGCCAGAATGCATATCTCAAGTGCGCATTATGTCATCTCGTGTCCACGTTCATACTGACATTCGTTGCCGTGTAGTTCTGCAGACGATTTCTGTTTATTCGGTCCTCGTATGTCTTTCCTTTTCCTCAATTTCACGGCAGGCTTGACAAGATTTTGCTACCTCAGCTGACCCAAATAGCAATATCGGCGACATCGAGCACAACGCTATATCATGGTGCACGAAGTCCGGCCGCGGAACGCGCACGATGCCGGATGGTACACTCCAGGGCGTGCATTTCGTCAAGACACCCGACTACGTACAGGTGACCGGTGTGGGCGACTTCACCAAGCTGAACATCCGTAAGGGTGATTCTGGTGGAGAGCTGGATAACAGGGGCGCTGATGGTGTGTTCAAACATTTTCTCCTGCGGCGTAATTGCAGCTGACTGGGCTCTTTCCCTTCCTAGGCCGTGGCAACCCTGGTGAGTATGCCTTGGGATGACGTAAGAGTGACACGCCCTGAATACCTGTTGATTTAGCTGGCGGCCTGGTCTATGGGAACACCTTTGGCAACGGGACTCAGTACCACGAATGGACAGAATTCATCTCTGATACAGAGTTCTGCTTTAGGGCGTGCACCGGGGGTGATGCTACCGTGAACTGCAACCATATCTACGACCTCATGGGCTGCTACTGGGTTTGTCCCCCCTCCTACTCCTCTCATCAGTTACCTTACTTGACCGCAAACATCAGAACATCCCGGCGAACTACGACCCAGGTGTCTTCGAGACTTGCGATGCTAATGACGAGTGGGTTCCCTGTTTTATTCTGATTTTTGCTCCTCCCTACTGATCGTCCACCATCGCAGTCTGCCTATGGGCGTATACGGGACCAGCACCTGGTACCAGGGCGTGTCTCCAACACCGCCACCGCACCCCGCTGCGTCCTCTTCGAATTGCCAGGCCCTCCCCACGGTCAGTGTATCCCCCGTGAAGCGGGCGCTGAACTACAAGCGGCGTATGGCACCCGCGTTCCCGGGTGCTACGCCGATGTAGTTGTGGTTTGGCTAGTAAGTTTCCATCGGATCCGACACTGGACGGACGAGTTTAGGACATTCATCGATTTGGACATATATTTACAATACCAGAATTAATACTTAACTATCTTTCAACTATCGTCATTACAGATCTATCTTTCTTACAGGAACATTCTCACCAAACGCAGGAGTTTTTGCCTGCTATGAAATACAATAATAACAATTAGCTTTTATTGAGAGAAGGGATAAGCTTCTCATGGCGAACTGCTATGTAGTCGTGGAGTGAGATAAGGGGGCATATGGCGAAGGGATCACGATGGGGTGTACCAGTGCGCACGGCATGCTAGGGGTATCGTGCAAGTTAGAATATTGCTCAGGATTGAAAAACACTAGCGCAGTCCTTCAGGCATCGACAACGGTTATTTGAATCCTCTTGGTGCATGCGTTCATCGTCAGAGTTTCTATAAAGCGAAGATCTACGTCATGAATGCCCACCGCCCGAGTCAGGAACGTAAAGGTGACTGTAGACGTCTTGGCGGCCTCGTCGCGTTTGACCTGACACTTGCTCAGCAGCAACCCATGCCCCTCGACATCTGCACTCCCGGTGGCAATCAAATCATCCACCTCGCACTTGACATCGAATGCCGACCCTATCCCCTTCACCACTTCGTTTGAAGGACCCCTGCTAGTTTCGGGAATCTCGTAGGCAGAACGGGTGACGGCAGGGATATGAAGCGAGAAGTGTTTGTCGACAGTTGTGTGTGTCAGAAGTTTACGCGCCACTGGTTCCAAGGCAGCACTCGAAGAGCCACCAGATATGTCGATCATGAAATTACCAGAGACGACGAGGAAACGGCCTCCGGGAACGTTGGCAGCATGTTGGAGGGCATGCTGCGCGTGATCGTTGAAGGGAGCCGGAGCCCACAAGGTATCGAGACGTTCGTCATTAGGACCAAGATCGAGTTGCGTGTCTGTGAGCGTGTAGGCGAGATTATCCAACGCTGCGCGAGATGATTGTTCGATATCGAGGTTCCCGTCCCCCCCGGTGCGTGTCTCCGCTCTGACGCGCACTACGACATCGCCGTCGACACCGTCTACATTGGTCAGGTGCCATAATGTCTTCGCCACCCCACTGCCGATATTAATGTCCTGGAACGCGATGTTGCATCCCTCACCGAGCACCACCTTGGCCCAATTCGACACATCAGCCCAATGGACCTGTGAATACGGCTTCGCGTTGCTAACACTGGCCCTCTGGAGTAGATTCTTCTTGTTCTCGCTCATTGCCGAATCGTCTAGACCAGTGAGGGCTATGAATCTGCGAGTGACGCCTTGGAATCCTACGATATCAGCTGCGGTGCCATGTCGTGTATGCGTGACTCGGTACAGGTCCGTAGCTGAGTCGATCGACGCTTGCACATAGGCGACTGGATTCTCTGTACCGAGATGGGGACCCCCACACGCGTCATAAATGCGGTCATTAGGAGTACCGTATGACGAAAGGATCCCGTTGAACGCGTGATTGCCGAAGCCCGTCCTTCTTTGGTCATCGATACCGATGAGTGGAGGAAGAGGAGGGGTAGTGCTCCTGAAGAAAGGATTGTTGCACCTTTCAGGAACCCCAACGATGCGGGTAGGCTTGATGTACCCATAGGGATACAGAAAGAGCCAGGAGGCTTTAATAGGGCCAAGGCTGGCCATGACCTGGGTCATAGCTGCTTGGTCGTAGCAGTTGACGATTGGCTGCAAACTTCCCTTAGGACCAGGGGGGTTCGTTGCAACATAATAGGAATAGTCGAAGGTGCCTCCATTATACGTCACACCGAAGTGAGGAGAACCTGTAGCGGTGTGGATTAGCGCTAGAGTACAGCATAAGCATAGGTAACCATAGCGAAGCAACCTTACCCTCAACAGTGTCATAGCTTTTCGAATAGCCTGAAAAGACAGATTGGGTGATCTCTGCCAAGCTCGGCTGATTAGAGACACCTATGCCAGTCTCTGATCAACAGCAAGTGACGACGGTCAATCACGGAGCGTACCTATCTTGTTCACGGCGCATCGCAAGAAGTCAACACGAATCCCCGAGAGTCCGCCGAAGAAGATTTCATGAATATCGGTCGAAACCCAATAGAGCTCCAGGCGCGTTTTATCCGGGTATGCACACACAAGCTCGCGGTCGGACTGTTGCTGTTCCATTGCCCAGGTAAAGTCTCCGCTGAGCGACAATGGGCCTGGAGTGTCGTGGGGTTCGACGACAAACGCCGCAACGACTACCGCTTCCGCAGATCCGACATTAAATACATCGCTTTCGAAGACCTTGGAGCTGTTTAGCAAACCGTAGAGACGGTAACCTGTCCCCCACGATTCGTGATCGATGACCTTGATAGTGATTTTAAGTAGGGAATTCGAGGCCAGAGAAGAGGTGAAGTCATAGGAAAATACGTTCGGCGCGCATGAGCCATGTTCGCCGTCGTTCGCATTATCGCCTTCCCAGATTACATGATGGCCAAATATGAGCTCTCCAGCCGAGTTACGAACAGGATGGTCGGAGTGGGCAACAATACTAAGGATCTGAAAGCTTTGTTTATCAGCCATGGTACTTGGGTTGAATGCGAAAGATCTAGATCGTGTAGAGTAAGTGCGTGATGATTCCGGGTCTGAGAGGCAAGGAGAAACCTACAGTCCAGAAAGACGGAGGTCAGTGAAAGACGGTAAAGGCAGATTGGCGACAATTTATATGTTTTTCCCTGAGGAAGTTCCGGAGAAGCAAGGACATTTGATAGAAGTGCCAGCCCATTGGAATCCGATGAAAGAGAGGTTCTCGATCATATGTTTTGAACATGTGACGTGACTACGAACAGGCGTTTCTACTTCACCGGTGAGTCTCAACGTGCTGCACCTTGGGCACGGAGGCTGTAACAGGCACCCCACAGGCGTTAGAAGGTTGCCCACCACATTCCCAGAAGGCTAAGTAGTTCTTTAGGAACTGACAGGCGTTTGAACTTTACCGGTGTTGGACAAGACCCCAATTGCATTCCATCAATCATTTACTGACAGTCTAAATGTTACGACCTGGTAGAGGCTGGTTCAAACATTAGGCTAATGTCGAAGTCGACATATGCGGAATTGAGACGCACCTTATGGAACCAGTGTGGGACAAAGAGCGCACACAAGAAGCGCGATTTACGTAGTCGCAGTTAGGAGTCAACGAAGTTCGTACTCCGATCGTGGCTTCTATCAAAGTTCTATGGCCACCGGCGACCGCGACTCCGCGGTCAACAAAATCTAGTAGTTACAATCCTACTTATGAGAACACGGCATTCAGCATCACCCATGAGTCCATCATCCATGATCTCGAACGTACACAAAACCCCCCACGACAGGGGCTACTTATGGGTATTGTTTACATACTAAAACATCGACAATACTTAAATGATACAATAATGGCATAGATAACGTACCACATCGCAGAATGAGCCAGAAAAACATCAAAACCCAGCTATCCTTGCACTTTTCCGAGTCCTCGCCGTCCCATTAGCAGCACTCCTGCCTTCTGTATGATCCTCGGGACCTGCAGCTTCGACCTTACAGCCCACATTGAGCAAGCTCATCAGTCTCTTTGTCTCCTCCCGCTGTTTCGGATCCTCATATGTAACACGCATACTATTCTCCGCCACATCATTGAGGAGGTTGAGCTCGTCGAGCGCTTCAAACGGACTCATGGAGTCGTCGAACGGCGGTATCGGGGCGGCAGGGATCTCGGACAACTGTGCATCGGACGGCTGTCGCGATTGCACCCTCGTAGGGCGCTGTGGCCGCTGCCGCTTGCCCGGCCGTGGATTATTCGGTACGGGTTCCTCCTCGGACGGCTGACGCTTGCCCAATAACGTTGTGATATTATCCTCAAGCGCCTTTGCTACGTCCCTCGGTATCCTCGTCGGTGATTCAGTTGGCATACGCCCCAGTGGCTGCCGTGGAATTTTCAATGGCGATGGTGATTTGGACGACGGTATTCGAGCCTGCTTCCTTTCCAGTTCAATCTCTCTAGGGGTGGGTTTTCGAGTGGGATTGGAGGACGAGGCGACTGGGACTGAGCGCGCTTTATGATACGATAGGCGGTGTTGAGGCGTGTTGGGTGTTGTGTGAATGACTGGTACCGATTTTGTTCGCGAGGGTGTGGTGAAGGCTCCTTGTTGTAATTGTGAAGGACCGCCCAATACCCCAGTGGGTCTGCCAAACGGAAATACTTCTGGCTGGGACTTGGCTCGGGTAGGTGTCGATGGAGGTGGATGACGTTGTTGGGTAGAGGTGGTGAATGACTCAGGGGCTCGACCGACCGGAAGTACCTCAAGAGGTGTTCGACGGGGAGAGACACTGACCTGGCGGCGTATCAGACCTTCAACGTCAGGCTTGACAGCGCGCTCGGGAGACTGCAGCGGGAACCATTGGTCATCTAAGGAGATACGCAGGTCAGCTCAGCATAACAGCAGCAATCGTAGTATGCGTACCTCCTGCACCTGAAGAGAGGGTTTCGATTACTGAATCCTCAACAAGGATCTTCCCTTTTCCTTTGTCGATGGCCTTTCCTTTGCCTTTGATATTGACGTCAACGTCCATGGGTTCCTCTGTTCCGGGTCGCTGAATATTCTGCTGGAAGCCAGGAACGAGGAAATCTGAAGCTGGGGGAATGGTTGCAGTGGTAGCGATTGTAGCTAACCACTCCATAGTGACGACCGGTATACCCCACTGACAAGCCTTGTCGAATTTAGGCCCCGTCGCCGATGGGCAGAGCAGGTGCGTCGACCTACGCGAGAAGAATTGCTCCAGGTTGATGCCTGCTTGAAGACACTGAGTCAGAAACTGAACACGCGCAAGGAATCATATGTGACGACCTAGCGCGCGTAAGAGTCTCGTCATCCAGGTCGCCTCTGCTTGATCTAGGCCAGAGAAACTCAAACTCACGGTCTGTGCACCTAGAGATAACGCCTAAGGAGATGAAAAAGAGAGAATAAAAGATGAAAGACCTGCAACAGGCGTCTCAACGTTCAACGGTGAGAAGGTAATATGGTCTTCTAGTGGGCAAACACGGTCTTGGAATACGCAACGTTCCAACCAACATTCAGTCCGATATTTCACCCGTTGGGATTCATTAGATTCTTCCCGGTACAGCTTGCTACCGCTGGAACGCGTAGGAATACGATGAGGACTTAACCACGAAGGAATAAAGAGATGCCATACCTGACCAATCGAACGATAATGAAGTCCACTTCCTCATCTTCCATCTCCAGCACCATTCTACCTCCGTTCTCTTCAATCGCCGCGCGCACGGAATTGCTTTTAGCTTCGCCCTGTGCGACGAATTTGAGTCCAGCAAATATCCCAGAAGCGGCAGCTGCAGGTGACGTCGAGCTCTCCCCATTCTTCCCCCGAGAGGGCTGCCCAGAAGCCATAAACGAAGCCGCTGCGTCGCCGTTGGGATTCACCACCGAAACAGTCCGACTTCGCCTAAAAGGCTGGGGCCACGCTGAGGACGAGACGCCTGGCCGCGGCGGGGCAAACGAGTTGGAGCGTCGGAACTGAGAAATGAAGCTCCCGTTCCCCTTCTTCGGCACCTCCAACGACTCTGGAATAGGCGGTCGTGGGGCTTTCGATGGGCTTCTGACGAGTTCGCCATCTGATATCTCGTAACCGCGACCTCCCAAGAGGCTGCCCCATAGCTGGAGAGTCGCTGCAGGCAAGCGCCGTACAGCGGCCAGCTCCTCCTCTGTCTCGTCTTGGGGAGGTGGTTCTTGATCTTTCGGTGGACCCGCTTCGGCGTGATCATCAGAGAGGAGTGAAGATGACGGCGGAGGTGAGTTGGCTGCTAGACTGGGGATTTGGCACGAGGAATGTGTGGGAGAAGGACATACGCACCTTCAGCCTGAAGTAACGACTTGCGTTCTGGTCTCGGTCGCCGTACTTGATATTTCTCCTCATCAAATCTGCCTAACGCGATGTCAGCAAAAATGCAACCAGTTGCTTGTGGTTCTTACCTCCGAACTCTAGCGAGTCCCAAAACCATTCCTCCCAAACGAGATGGACATTGGCTTCGCCCCTGCTGTTGAACTTTTCGGCATACCGCATCTTGTCCGTCTCCTCGTCGCCGGAGCAAAGCAAGTGAGTTACCTTGACGGGGCGTTCGAGGTTCTTCGTATACGCTCCTCCGTTTTCCGTGAGCAACTTGTTGATTTGTGTTCGCCGTGTGATATCTGTGATTCCGGATGGGCACAAGACGACATCCGAGAAGATAGGAAGACGATGTTTTTCGATACTCTGAGTGAAGTTAATATTTACTGGCTGCTAAACGAACCAAATCACACACCTCGGGTAACTCAACATCATCGCCTCTCAACCAGACTTGATAGTTTTCTGATACCCATGACGGTTGAAGGATCGGTATTTTCCGTTCCAGTGCACACTGAAGGCAGAAGCATAATGAAATTGGCGGTGAACGCTACCAGAAGACCACCTACATTGTATTTGGCACCACCATGACCGTCTGCCACCAAATGGGTTACGCGATCCGTAAACGCACTAGTAGACGTCGCACCAAGCTCCAACGCTTGTTTGAATAAAGTCGGCTGATTTAGACCTCAGTTTGAGACGTCTACGGTTGATCGAGCATGGGCATACCTTGTCACTGATACCCGTCGCGCAAAGCACCACTCCTTTGAACGGCCGTGGGCATAGATCCGCTATGCTCGTATCGTCGCTTCCAAGCTGACTATCCTCGGCCCAGCAAGTAGAACTTCCGCGTCGTTGAAGTCGCTTTACTGCACCCTCCTGCGCTGGACGAAGTTTAACATTTGGGACCTGGATTCCTTATGTTAGATGAGATTTCGCGGGGAAAAGCATGTATACCTTATTGGATTTGTTACCGCGACGCTTCATAGAGGCGACGGGCTAAAGGAATACGTTTCGCTTGAACGACGTGGAAATGTTGGTCCAAAATTCGGTGAACAATGATCCAGCGCGAATGTACCGGCCCTGAACTATCACGTGTCGTGTCTTGGCAATTTCGGAAGGGGCATCGGAGCCCGGCTATCATCTTGCCTTGAACCTCCACTGTTCCATTGAGCTTTTGCTTGAAATATGCCCGAGTCTCAGCACGAAATTACTTCCGGTATTATAAACTGATACTTTTCTTTGCTTTCCCTGCCATAACGCTCATCATCTCATCATCTCATAAACAGATGCTACCTATAAAGACCTGATTCACTACTTCAAATACACGTCTTCAGCTTATAGTCTCATCTGTCCGCGTCCGAATGGAAACACTCTTGTTCTTGAGGTGTGCTAGTAAAGTCGCTTTGAATCCCAGCAGCCAGGCTCACCCTGGCAGTTTTCTAATCCAATAACGGACATCCAAGGATTTGTCGCGAGGGATCAGAAGCGGAAGGAGATCATTGTTGCTCTTCGAGGAAGGTAAACTCGAGCACTGCTATTCCACCTTTTAAAACGAATTTGATCATCTGCAGCGTTTCCATCGTTGACTTCTTAATGGACACGCAGATCCTTCTTGTACCACTAATAGCGCTTGGAGTTTCACCACCTCGTAAGCAGGACATAGCTTCGCCCCCGCCCCACACGGCCTAAGCTTCCCTTATCAGCCGGCACCCGAGTGCATAACGGTTTTCTTCTAGCGTAAGATAAATGTCTATGTCTCCTACCCTTCAAAACCTACGTTCTTTCAGCTGGAATTCTGTTGTCGTGCAGGTTCTTGCCGTCCTAACTCAACAAATAAAAGCACATCCGGGATTCTCGATCGTGACGGCAGGACATTCTTTAGGGGGTGCTCTGTCCACACTCGCAGCCATAACCTTGAAACACAATTTTCCCAAGACGTATGTAGGTTCTCATTATTCGCGCAGCTCAAAATTATGCATTCTTCCCGCAGCGAAGTCCGAACTTATTCATATGGCGCTCCAAGGATAGGTGTACGTTCTAGCCAAGAGAATCATGACCCCTACCTGAAGGCCCCGCAGAATAAGATATTTGCGGAATATGTAAACGCAGACTTCGGTCCCAGAGCATTCCGCGGCAAGTCAGCCCCCGTGTTCTGCTCCTGAACATGACTCATGCTTACCCAGTGGTACACACAACCGACGGGTAGGTTGTGCACGCCATTGCGTCCTTAAATAAACCTAACGTAAATCTTCAGAGTGCCGACTGTTATACCTACTTCCCTAGGATACCATCATCACGGTAAGTGTGTCATATATTGTTGATCGGTCTGGGCACTAAAATATGTATAAGGTATCGAATACTGGCAAAGCGCAGATCCAGCATCTAAGGACACGACATATCAGTGCTCGGCCGATGGCGAAGACCCGAGTTGTTCTGCTTCGGTTCCTTCCCGTGGCATTACCCCCGCCCATGTTACGGTTCGTCTTATTTGCCATCTTTCGGCTGTCCAGATGAGCATCACGCCTGCCACAGTATTTTGGTATCCCAGTATCGACACCGTTTTGTCTATGAAAATTGATATATTGTACGGTAATGTTGCTACGGGCGTTTGCTTTCCTATCTGCATGGACTGGGTACCTCTACACTATAACACATTTGCCGGTATTGAGTTGCGTCGACGGCTCGAGCAACGCACTTTCCGTCTGCAAACCTATCGCCCTGCTTATCTGTTTCAACGGTCAGGCGGTTTGTTAAGGATCTAAAATGAACCGACCTTCAAAGTCGGCAGAATATTAGAAACCTTTGAACTGTACATCCATCCCGTCCGCGATGAAATGTCTAAACCGATCCACATCATGCGTGTGGTATCGCAGGAAGGCTTCAGGGTCATGTACATCCTGTCCACAAGATAATGGGTATCCATCCAAGGATACGGCGTGGAAAGTTACGATCAATGACTCGAGCTGGGATACCCTAGCCTTTCCAAAGGAGTCCCGTGTTCTATCCCGACGCGAAGCAACCATGTCGGCTATAAGGCCATCCATTGAGGAGCAGAATCGCAACGCAATCACCTTCAACGAGGGAAGAAGGGGACTATCATCGCTTGCTGTAAGCCGCCTAATGGTGCTATCATTTGTTCGATAGCAGGAGATGTAGAGGTGTTGGAGGGATCGAAGTGCTAGGATGGTAAGATACGCAGCAACATCATCTTCTAATAACAACGGGACGGTAAGGTGAAGTTTTTTCAGCGCACACCTGGACAGGGTTAGAAACTCGTCCAGATCTCCAGCGCTGGTTGGGCGGCCCGCTTGTCCTTCAATGAAAGTCATGAGACTGAGGTCGTGCAGATTTGGACAAAGGATATGCACGAGAATGGAACGTGGTTCGCATAGTCGGAATCCTAGGAACAATGATTCAATAGTTGGGTGAACTGTTCTCGGCGAAAGAGGCACTAGGGGTCCAACTACATCATAAAACAGAATGTCGACAGCCCTTAGGCACTGGCGAATGATTGCGACACAATCAGCCATCGGAACTTCGCCCAAAAGATGAACTTTTGTAAGCTGGGAACATGGCAATTCCATCAGAATGGAACTCGGGAGAGTCCATCGGATGAGTTGACTGAGACGTGGGAAGGATTGGAAAAAGATGGGGAGTTGTTTTGCCTGGGGAGGTGTAAGATCCTGGTCACTGCGGAGGTCGAGGGTTTCAAGGAGCGGTTCTCCTTCGACACGGGCAGCCAAGAGCTGGTCCACGGCGCCTTGTGAATATATGGACAGATTGATATCGCGCCAGCGCTGTATATGAGTAAGGAAAAGCGAGAAGACATTGCAACGCGTGTTGGGATTGCCGCGGCCGTGAATGAAATAAATAGAAAGTGGGTATCGATGTGATCGATTCAGCCAGAGACTCAAGAATTGAAGATAGTGAGGTGTAAGGCTGCGAGCAGTGAAAATCATCACTTTGATCGAGGCCCACAACACTGGGGTCGTCAGTGCGACTGTTCTCCAATGTTGGCAAACACTGCACAGGACAGCCTGGGAGGACTGTCTGTTCGGGATAGTGTACCCTGAGAGCGTATGAAGAAACACTTCGACTAAGATCTCGACTGGGAGGTTTTTTATGGTTTCTGTTGCTTGTCCGCGCAAATCGGTGCCCTCAGGATCGCTCGCTGAGGACGTTGCCAAGATTTGTACCATAGTGTTGTGCACTAGTCCAAGGATGCTTCCATGGACAGCTTGTCAATGTCAAAGGTTCGCACCGTTTCGAGGAATCTAAAGAATAAATCATACTCAGATGACGGCCTCAATCAACTACTACAGAATGAACAGACAAACCACGATAGAACAGCCTGATCGGAGTGTGGCGGCGTTGAAAGCAAAAAAAAAAATCAAAGTGAAGGTCAGGTGAAGCCCGTAAAATATATACATACGATTCACTTTCAGAATTTGCCCGCAGCAAGCCACTATAGAAAGCCAGCTAGCGGGTAGAGGCAAGGGTGGGTACAGGTCCGAGGACCCCGAGTCGAGAAACACAATGGATGTCACGTGTGGTTGGTTCAATATCGGTGATTCCACGGGTAACCGTGCCACCCTTCTTTCTCAGTTTCTGTCGCTCTCCCCGCATCTCTTCCTTATCTACGAGAAAATATCTATCTAAATACTCAGATATTGACTGAACACGGTACGCAGTTAACAATGCTTTCTGCGCGTGCAGGAACTAACATTTTAGCTACAGAAACCCCACGCTCGCTACTAACGACTTTTCCAGCTCATAAAACAATAAATCCACAGCCCCATGGCTGCTCCTACTCAGGAATATCCTCCTTGGTTAACACCTGTGCCAACTGTAATTTTTGATGGCAATGGTGTGCCAGTAACCACCTCGACGACGGTGCTATATTTGCCGTTGACCTACTACGGGCCAAGTGTGAGTGGCAAAGAAGAAGGCGCAAATCATGTGCTGACATGTTGCACAGATACCACTGAACCCGGATTGGACATATGGTGGCTTGACATCGCCAGCATCGACTACAGTGCCGTCGACAACCTCTGGGATTTCTGTTACGACTACAGCTACGACTACAACCGCGATACCTTCCTCCTCAACACTTACCTCATCTACATCTACCGCGACACCTGCCTCCTCCCCGTCTTCTATATCTTTATCAACTTCATTTACAACTTCCCTTTCATCTGCATCTTCCACCCCTTCCACCACCCCTTCCAGTTCCGGAAGCCATCTCTCGCGCGGCCAGCTCATCGGTGTCATCGTAGCCAGCATCCTCGGCTTCATCTTCATATTCATCGTCGTACTCCTCCTGTATCTCTGCTGCAAAGGCCGCAGAAACCGAGACAGCCTCGCCGAGGAACCAATATTCCCGCCAGTGCGGAATAGGCTCGACGAGGGCTACGAAGTCGTGGGGCAGGACGGGCGCACCACATGGGGCGAAGGTTCGCCACGCCACAGCGGCGAAGAGGCCGATCCTTTCCTCCGACGAAGCGGGGCTGCCGATCCCGAGATGGGTGGCAGGGTAGGCGTTACACGGGTCCCCGTTCCTGAGCCTGGCAGCCAATCCTCTGCAGGGTCGTCTTCCAACCAGTCTGGTTACGGCACAGTGATTGAACGCCCGACGCTGAATCTGCTGCCGAGCACCACCGAGGAACTCGACATGCAACGACGCGGCCATATATTGTCGCCTGAGGAGCTACAGCGGATGGACGAGGAATCTGTGCTCCCACAGAATGCTGACTACTCGCCTTTGGTTCCACCTCCTCGCCTGGTTGATCCCGATCGTGCTTGGGGCTCACCCCAAGGTCCCGACCGTCCTCCGTTCACTGCCAAATCCTCGCAGTTCTCACTCTCAGCATACCCAGATGCAGATGAGGCTGCTACCTTGCTCACTGCGCGTCGCGTGCGTGTCGAGAATCTTGCGCCGCCTCGTCCAGTTCAACCTCCTGGTGAAGGTAGTTCCAACCGGAACAGTGGTGGCTTCTTGAGCAGCCTCGGCCTCGGCCGGTTGAGCTGGTTCAGCGGCTCTAAACGTAACTCACGCGCCGACGACGATGCTGAAATCGGTGTAGCACTCCTTCCGCCGTCTGATATGGCCGAAACGCAGACATCTCGCAGGACCCTGGGATTCGGCCTAGGATTCGACGGCGAGCGTCCTGTATCGACCGCCAGCGCGCGAAGTGCAACTACCGCGTACTATGACGCGTACTCCTCTCAGCCCGGGACACCCGTTTCTGGTGGAACTCCCATTGCTCCTCTACCCCGAGCGTTGACGCCCTCGGGGTCCGGAGCACAGCAATCTGGTTGGCCCTCCAGTTCCACCGTTGCAGTTTCCGGTGCACCCGACCTTCCGCAGCCATCTCAATCGTACTCCACCAGCATGGCCAATATTGGCCAGGCCCTCTCGCTTGAATACGATATCCTGGATACCCCCGCGCCCGCCCCGATCTCGCCCTTTGCATCTACCTCGTCAATGTCGTCCCTGCGTGACACGGCTACAGGTAGCAGCCAAGGGCTCTCGGCAAACCCCTTCCCACCCGGACTTGACGTCCTGCCTCAGAAGTCATGGACAGACGAGTCCTCGTCTATTACTACCCATGTCAATCATGTCCATGTGCCATTCTCGATCCTGTCGAACCAGGATACCGCAGCTGGTATAGCCATTGATGTTCTTGAGGAGGAGCCTCCTACCGCTGGAGCGGGTTGGAGATCTCTGGCTGCTGAGCAAGGGGGTATCATAGGCGGCCGGCGGACGACTTTCGGCCAGGTACTCATTTCTCCTAACAATTTATATTTGCTCCTTTTCTGACCAATCCCTCCGCAGTTCGTTATGACTCCGGAAATCGCATCGGAAGAAGCCTCGCTCTATTCTCACCTCAGCCCTACTCACAGCCGCTCCACAGGCTCCGCCCCCACCTCCCGACGCGAACTCTCAGGCTCAACCGGGTCAGGCTCCTCGCGCCCCTCCGCCGCAGGCCGCACCCACAGCAGCGGCCACTCCCTCGCGCACTCCGGGAGCATCTCCTCCGACGCGCGCAAACGCGGTGCCTCACCCGCGATGTCCGCGTTCGGCGGCGCTGGCGGACGCTCGCGCAGCCCGCCCGCATTGCCCCCGCCGCCGTCGGCACATTTCGTCCCGGAGCGGGCGGGGACGCATCGCATGGGTGCATCGCTGGATGTGGATGAGCCGTCGGCGAGGGGGATGTCGTCCTCTGAGCCGGGGAGCCCGTTGTCGCAGCTTTCGCAGTTGTCGAGTGCACCGTGGGCGGTGGGGCTGGATAACAATTGGACCCCTACACCTTAGTGGTGGGTATGTTGGCTGGTGTTACCGCGATGCCTCGAGCGAAGGCTCCTCGAGATAGCGTGTCGTCCCAGTGGAGTGGGCGTTAGATGTGCATGACGGACCTTCCGGGCCGACAGCTTCACCATTTTTCTTGGTTCGGGATTGGAATCAATGCTCCATGTTCCTTTGTATTACTTCGACGGTCGGAACTCTTCAAACCTTCCTATATCTTGGTACTGCTTGTCATCTAACGACTATTACGCCACGACGAGCTACGTTCTGTAGTATGCCCTTTCCCTCTTGTTGTATACCAATGCATTCTGCAGTTGTTTTGGAGCTTTGGGGACCCAGGTGACTTAGATCTGTTTAAACCGATGCAGGTGAAGCAAGTGTCAACGTATTAAGGAAAGGTGTTGGAAGAAGACGTCATGGTGGGGGGAAAGTCCTGTTTCCTTGTTACTACCGTGAGCGCCCGAGAGATCGCCCTGTTGGATTATCCTGAGATCGTTGCAGAGACTATGAGAGTAAGTGCTTATATCCAATACACCACCTTCACTCGTGTCAGTCTCTCGGATCTAGATCTGCTGGAGATCGTACGCACGACTTGCCTTGCGGGACACCTCATTTATGTTCCTGTTAGCATCACAGAAGCCTGCGCCCAGAGCTTTGCCTTGTTCTTCGGGAGTGGAGATTACGAGACGAGCAGATTTTGTCGGCACTTCATAGTAAGTACATTCTGGTTGTCGCGGCGGGAACAAAAATATGACACTGATGATCACACCGCATTACCACTACATGCATTACTTACGTGGCAACTCTATTTGCGACGTACCAAGTTCATCCCGCTCAGCAATGATCTTCCTGACCTTGTCGATTGACTCAAAATATTCTCTTGCACCCTGGAACTGCATGATCTCCTCCGCGCTATACCCGTGTGGGGGATCATAGCTAGCGGATTCTGGGACTCGTTTACTGTTCGCAAAGCACGGATACCTCTCTCTCTCGGGTCCATTTCTAGCACCTCCCAATGCTGAATATCCTGGTAAGTCATGCGGAAACATGAGAACCGCGTTGGAAATGTCAGAGGTTTAACCTCACCTTATGCATCCCGTTCTTCTCAGCTGGGTCTGGTTTGGTCTCTTGATTCTTCCTTTCGGAAGATGTGGTGTATCGCGCTATTGGTCAAAGTTTCTCAACTTTAGGGGCGGCTTATCACAATGGTCACTTGCCGTGCGTAAATGTAGGTCTAGACAATACGCTCCGCAAGACCTGAGAACGGTACAATGTGCGTTGAAGCATGTTCGCGTTGTGTTTAAACTTCTGTTCAAGAGTTAGCTTACATACTTAAATAGCGAACGCCGAAAATATCTGGATAAGATAAGATTAGATCTGTAGTTCTGTATTCGAGGCTCCGACCGACAGAGAATGGTTATATACAACTGCAGACGCGTGTGGTTCTAAGCATACCTTTTCCCTCTTCATATGTATGTGCTTACTTACCGATGCGCGCTTAACAATGATAGACCTATATCCGTTGTCCGAATCACGACTAGGCATCGCATGACAACTGCAAATGGCTCAGGCTGTATCATCACGGCCATGCCGCATTGCCTCATTGGCGCCTATGTAGATCATTGAACCGCGACTGGCAGGTGGCCATCCTCTTCGCACATCTATTGCCATTGGAAAGATATCTTGTGCTATTGGTCCTCATACGGGTACCATTGGGACGCTGCGCTGAAGAAATGCAGAAAGCCGACCATCTACCTGGCCCAAGGTACGAGCCGACTCACAACAGTATATCGCGCTCACTGAGACAGATTTCTTCCACCTAGTCTGACCCAGAATTCTGGACAAGAGGATCCTCGAGTTGCAACGCTGATTGCTCGACTCGAAGCAGTCTTTCGTACTGTGAGGCTATACAAGCAACTGCTAGAGTTCCGAGATTCCGATGCACAGAAGTTACTCAATGTATTCCAATCGGTACGTTGTACCAGACAAGTGATGGCACGTCAGTTGATTGATTCTTGTATCAGCTGTTGGATATACCAGGACTCGACGCAGCGTTTCGACGAAGTCTTATTGTAGCGACACAGAGACTTTCCGCAAAATCTGGCCTTTATCCTGTGTGTTACGAGCTCAAGAACGTTGTGCAGGATGGCGAACATCCAATCACTGCTGGGGGCTTTGCAGATATCTACAAGGCGGACTTTCAAGGACAGAAAGTGTGTCTCAAGGCCCTCAGAATTTATCGAGACACCGCGGTCGATGATTTTTTAAAGGCAAGCTCATTCATTTAGTTCGGGCTCATTAATTACGCATCTTTCGTACCGTAGCAATTTTCGAAAGAGGCCATATTGTGGGGACAGCTGTCGCACCCAAATGTCCTTCCGATATACGGGCTGTATCGCTTCCAGAAGCGGATATGCCTTGTCTCTCCCTGGATGGACGCTGGTGATATTACCTTTTATCTGAAGCATAGACCCGAAGCACCTCGTCTGCAGCTAGTGAGTGAAATATCGCTTATCCTACCATTTCCCTAGGGAGCTAATCAATTGAGTATCCAGGCTGTCGACGTAGCTCAAGGGTTGGCATATTTACATGAGAACAAAATCATTCACGGAGATCTGAAGGGTGTACGTGATATTGTCTATCTTGCTACACTTTATATTGAAGTCACGATATTACAGCCAAACATCCTCATCGACGACACGGGGAGAGCATGTCTCGCTGATTTCGGTATCTCTTCAGTATCCGATTCGCAGATACCAGCGTGGACATCTTATTCGTCCGTGGCCTCTAAAGGGGGTTCCATACGGTGGCAGGCGCCAGAGCTCTTTGATTTGGAAAATGACGAGGCAGTAAGGAACAGTGTACATAGTGATATGTATGCTTTGGCTTGTGTTTGTTACGAGGTAAGCTCTGCTTACAATCACTTTAGTTGTTGATACTCAATACTATACAGATCTTTACTGGCGACGTGCCCTTTGCTAAAGTCCAGCGTGATACAGCGATCATGCTTCAAGTCAAGTCTGGCGCTCGGCCTACGCGGCCTCCAAGCTCGAGCCTGTCGTGGAGCGACTGGGGGCTAACGGAGAACATCTGGTCGCTCATGGAGGATTGTTGGGCAGAGGATCCTGCTTCCCGTTCCACAATTGATCAGGTAATTGAGCGGCTGAAGCTCGGCCTAGCTCAGGATGGGCGGTCAAGCGCTAGTGGAAGCATCCTGTCTCCTTCTCGTTTCCGTGAGAGGATGAGGGAGCCGTTGGACCTCCTCAATCTACCTGTGTTTGAGGGACTGTTGCGCCCTGGAGGGTACTCTGAGTCTCCGATGTCACACGGAGCAATTTTGGATCCCGATTCCACAGTCGATTCCATTAGCAGCGGCCCTCTTTCCGAGCCGCATCAGTTCATACCGACTACTCAGAGGCTCTCGTCTGAGCCCTACCCTCCGGCACTGACTACATCCTCTGAACCTTCAAATGCCCTCCAGTCAAGCGCAAACCATTTTGGTGCAGCTCTGGACAGCACTATGACAACAGTATCGGAAAGTCCCCCACAGATACTTCCTCAAGCTTTCCAAATCACACTACAGGAGTTCACCCTGCAAAGTTCGTTTGGGGCGAAAGACGAACCATCTCGAACGTCCTCCCCGGAAATTGAAGATCTCACGAATCCTCTTGAATTGACGCCTCAGGCGTTGACTCGCTTCGGGCAAGCAGATAGCACTGGCAGGGCTAACAACTCTCCAGACCCGTATCTTCAAGACGAGAATGGTGATGGTAACCCTCTGCCACCCCCGTTCCGGCTCGGACCTTACCCAGCTAAATTCCACGCGTTCCCTCTGTTGCCAGATGACCTCCCTTTTACGACAATCACGGTCTCCCATTCATTCGTACGCGTAAACGACCGGGGCAAGCTGAAGAGAGTCCTATCTTTTGTGGTATTTGTGGACCCCGGGAATGGCAAAGATGCATGGAAGGTTGAGAAGACATATTCTGATATTTTGGGGTTGGACCAACGGATGCGCAAGGCTGTAGGCAAGCGTGTGGGTGAGAAAATATATAGCTTGCCTGAAGAGAAGCTGTGGAAAGATCTCGCGCCTGCCATGCTTGACCGGGGAAAGGTATGTGCCTCTTAGTTGCAGATAGATAACTGGCATGACAATCCGCGTAGGCTGCGCTCAAGGAATATCTGCAGATGCTCATCAACCTACCTGTGAAAAATAATGAAGAGGTGATAGCCTTTTTCACGTCCGACATCATCCGCGAAACCCATTGGCCGGTCATGAAAAATGGGTATAAGGAGGGGTATTTGACGAAGCGGGGGAAAAACTTCGGGGGGTGGAAAGTACGATACTTTGTGCTGCAGGGGCCAATTCTGGTATACTATGAAGATGTACGCTTTATTTCTCTCATCCCGTTCTCTGGATGTCCTCAAATATTCCTATATATAGCGAGATGGAGCTCACCTAGGCTCCATTCAGCTCGCAGGTGCTCAAATCGGACGACAACGGAGAGAACCAACTGCCAACACTAATGAAAATAAAGAATATCGCCACGCTTTGCTCATTGTCGAAACCGCAAAGGGGGTAGGAGGAGATCCTATTCGACATGTCCTCTGTGCGGAAAGCGATGAGGAAAGAGACGCTTGGGTCAATATTCTCGTTCGGTACTTCTACGGGACGTACAGCGACGAACCGCTGGTGTCCGCCCCTGCGTAGTTGCAGGCCTTGTTTTCAGTCTGTAGATAGACGGAGAGGATCGCAAACTCTGTATGTTCTTACGGAATGTGAGATAAAGTCAAGTCATCATCTCGTTGGCGACAAAGGCTGAATCCTTCCAAGTCTTGTGTTGCATAAAGTATAGTGTTGCCGAAATCTTAGTATGCTCCCAACACTAATGATGTCCGTGCTTGATAAGACGATATTCGTTCTCCAACATCAGGTTTATCCAAAATGCCAACTGTATTTCTACCCTAATCCCTTTGTGACCTCAGCTTCTGCGGCAGCAAAAGTGTAAGACGTAGAGCAAGGAACGTGCACCCCATAAGAACGAAATAGACCATATTTCCTCCGGCCAGATCCCGCTCGAGAGATATGGAGAATAGAGAGGATGCGACCGAGGGGCCAATAGATCTTGCAACTGACCCCAAGGCCTGTGCCAGTCCATTGGTAGCGCCGAGAGAAGCCCTACTCGGTGCACTATCTACAATGATTATTTGAATCGACCCTAGGAAAGCGTAAGAAAAAGTCAACAACCTGGGTTGCGGCTGGACGTACCGTATGCCATCCCATTGGTCAAACGGAACATGAGCTGGGCAACTATGACCGCCCAGACCTTTCCGTCCACTCGACCCGCCTGGCGAGCGAAAAAGATCAAGAGCGGGTAGAGGCCGATGTTACCAAGATAGCTAACGAGTGCAGCGAGGCAAATGCTCTTGGGTCCGAACCTGCGCACGAGTCTTCCGAGGAAAAAGAGCTGGACGATGGCATTGAAAAAGCCAAACACACTCAATATGACACCGATCTGGTAAGGATCGAGCCCAAGGCCACCGATTGGGATGGATGTGGAGTATACAAGAGGCAGCAGGACTTGACTGCTCATGTATATGAAGGCAAGGACCATGTAGACCACTTGAGGTAGCAGCACTTGAGGTATAAGCAGCGCGCTAAAAGGTGGTGGTGTATCCATGTTCCCCTTGACGACTTCTGCTTCCCTTGAAGGACCTATCCAGTCTTCCGGCGACTGTTCAGTAATAATGGTAGTTCCATAGCTAGGGGTATCACCAGCGAGGAGGGGTGTTGTAGAATCAGAACTAGTACCGGAAGCTTCAAGGGTACTCTGGGGGTGTTTTTGCCTCTGCTGCTTCGCAACCGCCGATGGCAACGTCTAAATAACAAAGAGTGAGTAAAGACTTATGGCGGACAAATGCTGAGCGACCTCTTTCAATCCGAAGCATGCAATCACGCCAGATAATAGGGCGAATAATCCAGCGGCGGCACAAGGAAGAAAATATGGGTGATTCTGGAAGAATTTGACGTTCCCAAATAGTACAGGCCATCTTTTAGCAGGCTCTGCTAGAATTCCGCCAAGGATTGGTCTGGAAGCGAATGTAGATTGTCAGGATGAGATGGAAAATTCAAAGGTCGAGCCGCACGCACCCAATAGTTGAACCAAGGCTCCATATTAACGGCATCATTGCGAATGCATCTGCGATATTCGTAGAATCTGTCACCTGTACCGCAGAAAATATCAGATAATCATATTTACTAGGTCAGCGCCTCAGATCTCGAACCTCGGCGATCACAGTCTTCGAAACACCTGCATGCTACAAGTTCAGCGAGGAGCCGAGCTATGTTCCACAAGGACATACCAAGATTGCCATTAAACACCCCTTGAATGCATCTAGACATGACGAGCGTCCAATACCTTTCCGATATACCAAAACTCAACATGGCAAACGCAAGGCCGATCGGACCAAACAGAAGAATAGGTCTTCGCCCTACTCGGTCTGATGCCCATCCCCAATGGAAAACCGTCACAGCTTCTGCGAAAAAGAAAGCAGATCCCTGGAAATACTTAGTGATTAGTACGAGAGAAGCTCGATGCCATATGTCATAGTCACTATGATCCCAGCATAATATCCAGTTCTACGCTCGTCTCCACCAATTACGCCCGAGTCTCGCACAAACTGATTGACGAAAGGATAGATGACTGTCGCCGTCACGGGTTCTGCGAACTGGATCGAGTAGACGATGAATAGCTGGAATTTGGGTAATGGCGCCCGTCTGGTTGTCGACAGCTCTTGCTGAGAGGTTTCTATCGATTCAGCCGCCATATCAGTGTCGAGCTACCTTCGCAAGATACTTATTGTATAAGTTGAAGCTGAAGTTATAGCAGAATCCACCATCACAATGGCGTGAGTCAGGATCCCGATTGGTAAGTCATCAGCCGCGCGCAGAGCTACGAGAAGTTGAGGAACTTGAAGAACTTGAAGGTAAATTTAGAGTTGATCATGTGCTTTTTTTCTTCAGCTCTTTCGAGGAGGGAAGAGGTGGTGGTGGTGGTGAGGAGGAGAGAGGAGCCACTGACGCGGTTCTCAGCAGATGAGAAGTTTGTAGCCGAGAAGTTTGTAGAACAGCAAAACGGTATCGACAGCGACAAGAGGAAGATATTACATTGAGAGGTCGTGACAAAGCGTGGTTAAGTGACAAAGTTATGATCGATGAACAGCAAGAGCGTGATATTTTACAATGTATTGTGAACAATGCAGTGTTATAATATACAATGATGTTCCAGATTCGACGAGCATTGAAAGCAGAGATAGCGATGCGACGGAGGCTAGGGTAGGATTCAGATGCGAAATCATAAGATGGAGGCAGGGCATGGAAAGAGAGGAGGGAATTGAAAACAAAGGAGTATATGTAGACCGTTGTGGAGTGAGGTTGCGAGTCCAAGACGAAAGGGGGTCATAACGAATGAACGTGCAGCTGTGGAAGACAGCGAATCATGGCAAAGCATATCCCGACACACATTGGTCGTGATTTTTTTTCTTCTAGCCAAGCCGATAGAATTGAGCGTTTGAAGACAAAACTGGGTTGAAACGGATTTAACTCACCAAGGCGACGGTGCAGAGTCTTCCTAATCAGCACGACGTTTGCCTTTACCACTCCTGCGGAAAGCTCCAGCCCTCCCTGAATCTTCATCAACATCCATATCGTTTTGAGATGGATATTGAATATCCTCGTTAGTGTGACGGCGTCGCCGCTCCCCGGCGCCCGTCATCGGATGGGAACCGCGCATCCCGACCACGGGAACCGTAGCGGGCCTATTTGGGGGTTGGTAAGCACCAACCTGGCCACCCGAGTGAGGAAGGCTTTGCGTACGCACGGGCTGACTGGGCTGGCGGAAATGTCCTGGGGCTTGTGTCGGGAAACTCGGCTGACCAAAGACTACCCCAGAATCGAAGTGGACAGGGCTATTGGTCATCCTATGACCCGGGTACGAAGGCATATGCTGGGGTGCAGGGGAGTAGTAGGAACGCGAAGAGCCCATAGTGCGTTGGACACCTGAAGACGGTCCAACCTGCGGATCATAGGGAGAGTCATCTTCATCGTCCTCAAGCAACTCGTCCTCCTCCTCGGTCTTTATTCTGGAATCCTTTCCGCCCTTTGGATTTCGTTTGCGCATGCGTTTTTGACCGTATCCGTCCTTGTTGGTGAGCGTCCAGTAGCCACCTTTGCCAGGCTCCGCAACCGGTCTTCTGATATGAAGGAAGATGCATTCGAGGGACAGGTTATGGCGCAAAGAGCCCTAGAGCAAAGTTTAAGCATCAGTTGTAACTCGTTGTTCGCGAAGTTAGGACTACGAACCTGCCATTTCTTGCTAGGTTCATTTTTATACCAGGCAAACCTGTTCTCTATATGTTCATATATTTCCTGAAGCGTCAGCCGCTGATCGCGACTGCCAAAGATCGCTAACGACGCCAGGAGCTTCAGCGTAAGAGTCGGCCGTATGCCAGGATGAGGATCAGGTATGGACCATAGGCTAACTGGCTGATTGGGTAAAAGTAACGCCTCTTGCCTCAAGTAGTCTTCGACGGGAAGCGAGTCCTGGATTTCTCTTGGACTGATCGAAAGAGTGGTATTCCCTGAGTCAACCGGGCTGCCTTCGGAAGAAGAAGGGGATGGAGAGGTGTATGGAGACTGGCCCAAAAAGGGGGCTGATCCAGGGGACGAACGATATTCGTAGAAACCGCCAGGAGGCGGCTGAGATGAACCGGACTGGAATGGCTGGACTTGCGACTGAGACATAGGCGCATCTCCCCTCATCCCACGACGAGACAGACCAGGCCCGCCTCCCAGAACATCCTGGCCCATGGAATGCATGTGTTGCTGGCCTTGGAATCCGAGCTCGGGGCTGTTCCATTGTCCTCCTGCATCTCGAGTACGATAGTAATCTTGAGGATGGGATGGTTGGGCTCCATGCACGTATCCGGGGTAGCCAGGGTCGGCCTGGTAGTTGGCGATATGAGGGACTTGGTGGACGCCGGAGAAGTTGTAATCCTCCTATGTCAGGTGACACGTGTCAAAATTGAGCGTATGCGCCACACAAGAGAAAAAGAGCTTACAGTGCCATGAATCTGATCGGGTGAAACGCGCAGGCCCCTGTCGTTGCGATGTTGCGTCTGAGGGTTTTCCCTTTGTGGTGGTAAGAAGGGACCACCGATGGCGGTAGAATGAGAACCGTAAGTGGGTGGCACCCCATAACCCGTCGGTCCGTGTCCATGAGGTGCTCCAGGGTTGCCAGCCGCCGGTGCGTCAGAAGAACGATGGTCTGACCCTGAATTATCGAAAGAACTGAATTGCTGGGAACGGGGAACGAAGCCGCGGTTTGGCCTTGACATGTTTCCTGCAGAGACAGTGGCCATCCAACAGAAAAAAGAAACACATGGACCCACAAGAGCCGAACATGAGTGTTCCAGGCACCATATGAGTACGCGGCAGGGTGGAATTTTTTATTTCAACGATAGCGAAACGAGGAGTGAGATCAATGATAAAAAGAAACGAAAGATATATTAGCGGAACGATCATGCCGGCGATCCAAAAAAGGTAAGGCGTACCACGAGTCGTCACAGAACGTGATCGCGTAGACGATATTTGAAAAAGTTGTCGAGGGTGTAGTAAAAGGCCAAAGAAGGAGAGAAGGAAAGCTGTGGATAATTGGAGCGCTGTGCAGGAGCTCCTGTTGAGGATATTCCATCGCAATGGACTCGCTTTTAACGACATCTCAAAGTGTGACGACTACGCGTGAGGTCACTCTGCAAAAATGCCTTTACTGGAGATTTTTGTTGATTGGTGAAAGTGCTTGAGAACCAATCGAGCCTCGGGATTGTGGCCGACCCATATTTTTGACGTGCGAATTTCGCTTAGGAAGGGGGCGTGACCTTTGGCAGAGAGGGTTGATCTCCTAAAAAGGGTTGGAGGCCATAAAATTCCCTGAAAGGGCAAGTTCGCGGTTTGTTGGTCCAAACCCTACAGATCAAGAGATTTTGATGATTGGTACGGACCCATATTTTAGAGAACTACCTCATTTGAGCAAACCATCGGTCTCCAATAAAGGCAAATCCTAGACCAGCCCCGCCTTTTTGATCCCACCAGTGAATTTCACTGAAGCCAGTGAGTAGCTTGGAGTGTTAAAGTATCCTTTGACTCTCCGCGGTTTTGATATAGGATCAGCTGGGCAAGATTGGTGGGCGTATATGTCATCCAGATGATGGTCAAGAGGAAATTGAGAGTGGGCGTAGTGGTCAGGGAGAGGGCGGGAATTAGGACAAATCGGGATTTCCGGAGATTGCCGTGCGCCCACAGTGTTCATTGCCGGCTGGCACAAATGTTGAACTTGACCTCCTTCAACACCCTTCATCGCAGTCTTCAGCTGGTCTTCAATGTCTGAAGGACCCTCAAGACGCGAGACGAGGAATTCTTCTGGTTTCTTTTGCTGAATATCTATACGCAGGAGGATGTCTTTGTGACTTGAAGTACCTTTGGCAGTGTTGTTATATGTCGAGTCAAATGATCACTGTGTAGGTCCACTATGTAGGTCCCCACCAACGTTGTGGGGCATGTATACCACTTGGGGGTGGATTACTGATTTTACGCCCATAGGTAAAGCGAATCATTGCCCTTGTCATCCTCGTCGTTTGGGCCGTTACCGTGCCTCATTCCTCCTAATCGGCTTTTTGAACGAGGCTTTCATCGAGTCGCAGCTCCATTAGGCCTTCTGACCCCATACAGGTCCACCCACTTTGCACTACACTCAGAGGCTTGACTTACTCCCTCCCTTCTTCTCTGTCCGCCATGCGACTCTTCGAATGACCCAGCATTCAGGTTAATTTGGGGAGGGGATTACCGGTCATTGTTCTACGCCACGCTACCGTTGTCACCAAGGCGTGGATTTTCGATCTTGAACGTTGGCAGACCAACCATGATTTGGCGTCTACATGCTCGGGGCCATCTGCACTGCTATGTATCGTTAACCACTGGGTCTCGACTGCTTACTCTGGTCTTCAAATCCACCCACTGACACTTACAGCTTCACGAAGCCGCGTTGCCTTCTGCTAGTCCTAGAATATAAAGCATCCCAAAAGATGAACCTTGGGCACGAGCCTCACCCCCAGGTGTGGACGGAACGAGCACATAACCCAGCTCGACGTGGATCTCTTTGTGCCCTAGCTTTCTGAGTGTCTCAGGACAGTTTCTCGGATTAGAGGTCTAACAATCCTCTACGAACGAGTAAGGAACTTTTGTCGAACTTACGTGCGGGCTTGGTTTGCCTTTGTTACAGTCAACTCGAAACCTGGACATGCATTGACAAGCAATGGCGTCCGCGTCGGACAGTCAAGCACCAGTCAATCCAAGGAATTTGTATTCACACATATGGTTGACTGGCTTATAGCAGGCACTAATTACCGTACGTAGTGCTTAGGCGTGCACCAGTCTGGTACTGTACTCATCACAAAAACAAATTAGCAAAAAGAGACTAGTTTCACGACACCATTCCCAGGATATGTGTTTGGTCTAACCGACAAGGGATGTTAATGAATGGTGAGCGAGCAGGGAGACGTAAAAAGTACAAGGTGTAGCTACATAGTTCGCAGATGTATATGTGTATCGAAACAAGGTAGGTAACAGTGATAAGCCGTGGGTAATGTATCGAAACAGGAGAGCGCTAGCGAAGAAAGGACTGGATGGAATTGAAATTTCTAGGGCATGATGCAGTCTAAGTCGCCCTCCTTCACCCGAATCTCAACTACTTCGACCTCGTAGTCACTCAGGGCTGAGTTCGCCGACGACGCAGAGGTTGAAATAAACCCCTTTGAGTTTGGAGGCGAGGTCGAAGCTACGTCTGTGATTGGGGTGAAGCGGCAAAGTAGGAGGTACAAAAGCAGAAACAGGTCAGTATATGTGAGCGTAGATTCTCAGATTTAATATGAAAGAAACGAACATCTGTCTTTGATGTAAGGTGGTACGAAGAGGTCCTATTACGAGTTGGATTAGGGAGGACCCTCGGCATCTGTAAAGGACGACAACATACCTGGTTCCACACAAATCCCTGGCTTCTTTGGATGGTCAAGATCGGCCGTAGGGTATATGCAGGTGGACGCTTCTTCCGATGCTGCCTGATCGCTTTCTCAGGTTCTTGCTCAATAGCTCGCTGTTTCCCCTTAACATCTTTCTGAGATTCAGCAGCCGTCTTGTCGGCCCCTCCATCACCCTCTTCCTCGATATCCATGTCTAGATCGTGGGAAGGATCGTCGACCGGGAGGTCGCCTGAGATTACAGAGAGGTCCTTATCCTCTGAATCACTTGTAGATTCATGCCGTCCATGGTCTCCTGAGTAGTCATCGTCGTCCTCGGAGCAGGAGTCGGAGCCACTATCACTGCATTCATCGTCGTCGTACGGGATCTGCTCATAGCATGCCCACGTAGGTGGTGATGCAGCTCGACCGATTGTACGACGACGAAAATAGTAGGAATTAGCTGTTGTGCTCATCGATACAAGATAAAAGGCAAGCTGGTGTGGTAGTTGTGGATTAAGCCAGGAAGTCGCGAGGCAGTACGATGGAGTGAAGGTCGGAGTCACATGTCTGAATCCGAATGTGACTGACTCAGTTCCTCCGCTATCCGATGAGGCGATGGAAAACGCGGCATCTTCTTGCTATATTGTCTGCAGCAGGAGCCCCGTAACTTTGGAACAGTACTGAACGTCATGGCCGGCTCAAAGTTTGCCTATGTGAGGAACTTCGAGCTACCTGACACGCTCTTGCCTGGTACTTTCATGGTTTTCCGACTTGACGGACACTCATTTCATCGGTGCGATCTGTTGCGCTCCAGATTTTGCCAGTACCAACTTTGCGTGATAGGTTCTCCGAAAAACATAACTTTGCCAAACCAAATGATTTACGGGCCCTTCAGTTAATGGACCACGCTGCGCGGGATGTGATGGAAGCATACCCAGACATTGTCCTCGGATTCGGAGAGTCCGACGAATTCAGGTCTGTGCAATGTCCCATTATAAGCTAAGATGTGCTTGGTCTGGTCGGTTAGCCCACGATTCTCAAAGTGCGCCTGATACCCCTGCTCGCGACGCTGCTCTTCACGCGACCGACTTCCAGCTGCACCTGGGCTGTTTGTGATAAAAGCTCCCTAGAACCCTTACTAGCATTCATGTTCTCGCTGGCTTGCGACGGTCCTGTGCCCTTGACTGCAATACGTTGCTATGGCAGAGGTGCATTCAGGCTGGACCATACAGCGCCTTGACAGACCTCCTTCGATCGGGGAGCGGGATAGGCTCTAGCGTTGTCAGTCGGACAAGCTTCGCTGATCATATACATCTGGCGTACCTCTACTCTATATCACTTGACCCAATGTTTCTCTTGACCTTGTTCAACAAGTTGTTGTACGAATTTTCGGCTGACGTCTGAATTAGTTTTCTACTGCGGAAATCCACGGACCTCTACAATCGTCGACAGGCGAAGATCGTGTCCACTCTAACATCGCTTTTCACCTCGTGCTACGTCTTCCACTGGTCCACTTATTTCCCAGATAACCCGCTGCAGTATCCGCCGTCCTTCGATGGTCGGATAGTACTGTATCCCGGGGCTCAGCAAGTGCGCGACTATTTTGCGTGGAGGCAGGCAGACAGTCTGTATCCAATCCTTGAACTGATTTCTGGATGCTGACACTGGCGTCCAAGCGCACATCAACAACCTCTATAACACTGTCTTCTGGGCGCTCGTACAACAAGGCGGCGAGACTACAACGCAGGCTCATGCTACCCTCCGAGTGCGTTCCGGCCTGTCAACGCCACTTCCGATAACTTACGAAGAACAGGGGACTGTCTCCAAAGAAAAGCACGAGATCCTTTTCTCCCGGTTCCAGGTGAACTACAATCAAATCGACGAACGGTATCGGAAAGGAAGTGTACTGGTTCGCGAAGAGGTTTGCTTGCTTTCGTGTATCGCCGGTTCCTGCTAATGGATCGTATAGATCTCAGAGCCTGAAGTGGTTCCTCTGACTTCCAGCACCGAGAGGACGGGCGAGACGGCAGACGATGCCGTTCCCAACTCTCTACCGACCCAGAAAAGGGGAGCAAAGTCGAAGCGCGAGGTCGGAACCAAAACGAGAGTTGTTGTACGGCACTGTGACATCATCAAAGATGACTTTTGGGATGCCAAGCTCGGTATCCTCGAGTTTTGTGATGCCAAGCCCGTTACCCTCATGGATAATTATAAGGGATAATATGGTGAGTGTCACGAACCACCGTTGGGGTCCGTTTTGGTCTTGCTAAGTTCTACCTCAGATTTTGGAACAATTACGGGAGCTGTCTTTGGAATGATGACGGGAGCTGTTTTCGATTTCTGCAATAAAGAGTGGGACGGCAGCCGAGATTCAAGTCTTGGCATGATCTCTTGGCATGATGTGATGATGGCCGCGGTGCCGGCCCTGACCACAAAAGTCGCGCGAACATCGCTGGGAGACACGAAGAGACACGATTACGGGTGTTGAACGCGCCAAAACCTTACCTTCCTTGGAACCATTTCGAAATACCCTAGCCGAACTGCGACGCAATAGCGTACAAGCAAGGCTGGTAGTATTGACAATGCGACGTTAACCATCCAAATCAAGAATAAGCTCATCCGACTCCGCCACAACTCCAACAGTCTTTAGGGTTGCAAAGATTCTCTAGGTTACCGTTCACATGTCGCGGCTGTTTATCAGACAGTTGCCAACAAGGCATCTTCAACCTCTTTCATCCGAGCTGCCTCTTTCTCTTTCTCCATTTCTTTCTCCCGTACCGCCTCCGTCTCACGTGCGAGCACGTACGTTGGTGTCATGTGTGGCTTATAGTCCAGGTGGCGCTTGACATAGAAACACATGTACGCCGGCGAATTCAGACAGGCCCCGAGGTTAGAGGAGGTGACCCTGGGTACAATTAATATATGATTAGAGGGGATGAACAGTCAGAGCTCACTTGTCATCGTCGAATCGGCACCACTGTGAGGAAAGAAGAGTAGCTATTAGTCCGTTACCGACGGGTGGGAGAACGACGTACTTCATCCTGGTAACGCGCAAAATTAGTGTAGTGGCCGTTGTTCAGCTTGCCCTCGTGGTTGATAACCGCAAATAAATCGTACTCGTACATGCCTTCTGGACCCCGACATCTGACCACTTGTTGTCAGAAGAAACAGCTTCGGCAGAAGGTATCAACGCACATGGCATTGTTTTCCTTCTCCAGATCCTTCATAGCTAGCGTTGTGTATTGCGCCATGTTGATAGAAGCAGGAAACCGAATCGGTGCCTCGATCTTACGTGCCGAGTTCTTGTCCGAGGTCTTGTGCTCGAATCGCTGTAAAGGGCCATCAGAAAGGTTGATAATGATAGAACCGTGCCTGATCACTTTGAATTGGAAGCTCAGCACGGGAGGTAACTTCCGGATACTAAGCCGTTTGCTCGCCTCCTGATAGAAAGCAATGAAAGTTAGATCTGGCACATAGAAGATCTGGCACATAGAAGTGAAACTGAAACATACATGGGATGCTTTGCCGCATTTGCCACAACTGTACTCCTTGGGACCCAATTTCTCGGGTTGAGTGAACCTGTGGAGGATGACATGAGACTTTGAAACATGTGCGTAAGAGTTACGCCTGACCTTCTCAAACAGGCCGCCAAGGTATTCTCTCCGGAACTAGCTTCGCCCCCTTTTCCTTTGAGTTCAAGGCTGATATCGAGCATGGGGTCGACGGTGCTTGTAACGTTTCCGCAACGCTCACATTTAACGTCACTCTGAAGCTGCCCGGCGAACGTCGAATGGATTATACAGTTGCACGAAACATTCGTAGAGCCACGAGATGTCGTGTGGATTTGATTCAACGCTGAGATAAAAAACTCATGCGCGTCCTGTTGCGCGTATCCAGATAGTTCAGCGGAGGCACGCCAGGTCGTCGCCAAAAATGAGATCGGACCGTAAGGGGTAGTATCTTCTGAGTAGATCTGAATATGGGGTTAATTCAGTCGCTCAATGCCCACGCCCAATTTGGCCGCTACCGACCTCGGAGAACAGTTTGTCCATTTCGCAGCATGTGCAATTATCGACTTTGCATTGTTTCCAGTTATGTTTATCTCCCAAAAAATAATTGCGCAATAACGGATTGTGAGCAAAGGATTGAAGGACGACGTTCAAAAAGCATGTCTGTCCGAGGTTGAGAAGGCCTCTCCGTCCTGTAAATTCAACACTCGTGAGAATCGACAGGGACCGAAGGTGCGTGACGTCAACCTTGGCAAGGTATAGCCACGGCTCCTTCGAGGGCAGCGACATCCTTCTCGTTCGGAACCCAGGCTTTGAATGCCTCTCTCGGTTTCTTGGCAACTGATGAAAACGGGTCAGCTTCTGAGATTTAACGTTGTGATAGAGGTGACCTTGGAATTTTGTTTGTTCCTCTTCCGCAATAACCACCGTTGTTAAATAGACTTCGTTAAGCCTGGAATTGAAGATAAAATCATTGCATTGGATACAAAAAACAGATCCGGTTTTCGCGTCAACACCTGCACCAAGAAGATTCAGTACAGTGTCAAGCACAACGGTGAGTGCGACGAACAAAAAGTATGGTCCTCCTGCTTGAGATGACGGGACACGTGACCTTCCAACCAACATCCCGTATATGAGCAGTGTAGGCAAGCAACCGGTCTAGCAAGAGTCAAATCGCATGTGGCACAGGATGGTGATGATATCTGTGTAATATTATGAGCAAGGCAGCCAAATTCCTCTGGTGAACATGAAAAATACTCACTTTCCTTCGTTTCGCGCTATTTCTCACATTCTGGTACCGCCTCACGCTCCAACCCACAACGGACTTGTATTTGTCCAAGAATTCCTGTCCTTTTTCGCCATTCCCGAGTGAAGTCGCGACGTGGGGGCAAAGGGAAGTGGAATCATTCATTTTAGCGTGCAGAATTAGCTAATCACGATCTGTGGGTATATGTAGGTTGTTGATGGCCTGGTGGTGGATAGTTCTTTGCTGAGCTTAATTGAGTTTCAAGAAACCCGAAATACGAGCCCACGGAATCGACTTGAATACCAGACTGAGAGATTGCAAGGGATTGGGGAAGAGAGGTGTGACGTGCATGTGACGCGTGTGACGACATACTCGGGGCCCGTTAGAGGACTTCGTGAAACGTTGTACAGGCCCCGGCGCCCATCGCCCAACGGTGTTTTTCGACTGGAACTCTAGCACCTGTGTCTGGAGGAGCGAGAAGTGGACTTTCGAATCTAGTCACTGGCAGCTCATGTTTGCATTCTTCGCTGCTTGTCTTCATTTTCTGAAGCCAGCGAAGACATCCGATCACAGCGTTCTTCCTACGCACACCCGCTTAACTGTGCTAGAATCATGTATATTCTGCGACGTCTCATCAGATAATGGATTTAATGTGGTATGGGAGGTAACCCCGACGTTCTTCTGGCCAATAAGGAGTATTGACCCACTTCCCAAGGATGACACCTTCATTGCGTTTCATGACTACCGTCCTTCTGCTCAGCAGCATCTGCAAGTCATTCCGAAGACCCATATCGGTAAGTCGACGAAGTTCGGTGTCCTCCAAGTCTCTGCTAGGGTATAACATGTACTCCAGCTTCCATCAAGGACCTACGAAAGTCCGATGCAACGCTTCGTACGTCTATTGAACACATGGTGGAATTATTGTCTTTCATGCTTCCTTTAGTGAGATCTATGGAAGAGATTGGCCACAAACTACTAGACAATCTTGGAGTATCGCCCTCGATGCGCAGGTAAACACCTCTGTAAACAACTTATAGCGTATGGGGATGATTGATCTTCTTTCTCGCATAGAATGGGGTTTCATATTCCACCATACAATTCGGTTAATCACCTCCACTTACATGTGCACGGATTGCCGTACAAGTCGTTGGTCAAGAGCTCCAAGTATCCGATTATGAATGGTAGAGGATCCTACCAAAAGGGATTCAGCTGGTTTGTCGAAGTAGGGCAGGCCATCCGAATCCTCGAAGGTAGTGGACGAGTTGGTGTACTTCCCTGTTAACCGGCTGCTATTAACTTGAACAAGGCGAGCATGCGCTTTGAGATGCGTGCCAATATCTCGGTTTTCTTGCCGCGGCAGAGCTTTCCTTTCGATCACCGCGGCTTGCCTGCGGGGCCGTAACATACAAATGGGGATCATTCCCCACTCTATGCATCATCGGACCTGGGGACGCGCAGGGGCGCGCCCATGGCTGCCTATGGCTCCTTGTGGCTCCCAACCACGAGAGTGCCTGACAGTGCCTGACATCCAGTTTCACCGGCCTGGCGGCTAGAACTCAAGACGCCATCTTTGATGCAACTTTCATTACCGGCGCTAAGCAGGAGCAAGCCGAAGCCGATGTGTTCTCAAACTTTGTGACGATGCCGAGTGGCTTGTCGGTGGACGCGGAGTCTACTCTCATTCCACCGAGTCCCCTGTGCGGGTAAGCTGTTGGCCTTAATCTGAGAACGGTAATGCGCATCGCTTCAGATCGTACTATGGACAAGTTGTACCGCCCGAGTGAAAGGGTGCTGGAGGTTTCCGAGATACTAATTCTTCTCGAATAGTCGGGAATTGGCTATGCTTCTCAACAGGATCAAGACGGTGAGTGGCCACGAAATGATCCTATCGCCCACTTATGCTATGCAGAAAGGCCAAATGTGAGTTCTGCACCGGGAGAGTGGCAGCCTGACATTGGCATTCACAGTCCGCCGCCTGGGAGCAGAGTCCGCCACTTGGAAGCAGCAGATCGCTATCTCCTCCAGCACAAGTCATCTTCCTGAAATTGCAGTGCGAATAATGGTGAATAACGTTTATGTTTTCCCTATATCGTACAACCCCATGTACCTAATCCAACAACCTCCTGTCATATAAAGTAAGCTATTATTAGCATCCAATTATCGTGTGACCTCTTTCTGAGTACGCCGCATATCCTGTTTACAGCTTGGCACAACTACTCTTATTTACCAGCAGCAACGCTTCCTCCCACGGCAGCTGGTGTATACCACGCGGAATCCCGGAACCATACGATTAAGAATCTTCTCCTAACATTGCGTCGTTACGAGCTACATGGTCCGCCTGCCACATATTGCAATTACAGTGCTCCGTCATCTGCCGCGAGAAATCGAGTGCCTCAGGGATATATCCAGTGCCTCAGGGACATCCCGGAGTCTGAGGAAGCACTTCCTAGCCGATGAAGTGGAGTGCATCTCTCGTATCCCTTTGTTTGAAGTTTCCCGACTGTACCCGTTCCCAGTGGGCCCTCGTTTGTCGTGGTGCGCCCTACGTCGGATCGGAAACATATTACGCTTTGCTCCAATCTTACCCGAAGAAATCTTGTGACTTCCCTCTGACGACTACGAGGTTAGGCGGACCTTCCCTGTCCGTCGAGCTATAAAAGGCTGAACTTCATTCGATACTTTCCTTAAGGTTGTCTCACCTCCTCAGCCCAAGCCACCATGATCAGCCTTACTTCATGTCTTTGCGCTCTCCTCGTTGCTAGGCTCGCCGCCGCAGCTCCAGCATCGTCTTCAGTGGTAGCTTCCTCAGCTTCAGTGATAGCTTCCTCGGCTTCAGTGGTAGCTTCCTCGGCAGTAGTCAAACCTGCGGCATCCTCTACCAGCTCTGCTCTGTCCGGAATCCCCACAGGACCGTACATTAGCCTTGAGCCCAATTATCCGTCGTGGAAAATCGGCGCGCCTGGTCCCCATCAGCCCATTCAAGGCACAACAGGTGCTGCTCTTATGGGGCCAACCAATCCCGAAATTTTCGCCCAAAACCCTGATCTATCGGCGCCTCCCACCACTGATCATGGAAGCGTGTCCGTCTTATTTCTCCTCCTTTAACGCTGTTTTTGATTCTTTCGTTTAGTCCGAATGCGAAGTGGCCCTTCAGTCTTAGCCACAACAGGCTTCTGGAAGGAGGCTGGGCGCGCAATCAGAACCGTACGAACATCGGTCCCGTTCAGTAATTAAAATACTAACCACCCATCGTTTTTAGTTAAGGCGCTGCCAATTGCTGAAGGTAGACCTATATTTGCACGCACGCGTGCCTTTTCTCATATTTTATTCTAGCCATGGCGGGTGTTAACATGCGGCTCAAACCTGGCGCCGTGAGGTACGTCGGTTTGAAATTACTTAGCTGTGACCGTATAATTGACTGTCCTGTCTTGGTAGAGAACTTCATTGGCACAAGCAAGCAGAGGTACGTTTCCAAAGGCATACGCAATGGAATATCGTCTGACTCCGATCAGTGGGCATACGTGCTTAAGGTGAACTTCAAGGGCGAGCTTGTCCCCCTTATTTTTCTTATGTATCCAATCTAGGGCTCCACCCAAGTCACGTCTGTGAACTCCGCCGGACAAAACTACGTTGCGACGGTTGTATGTGGATTGTTCATTTCCTCTTGTATTTTCACAAACCGCTGGTAAAGGGCCCCGGCGATCTCTGGTATTTCCCTCCCGGCACTCCTCATTCACTCAAAGCAAACGCCGATGATCCCGACGGATCCGAATTCGTCTTGGTCAGTAGCTCTCAGTCATCTCTTATTGATTAATGCATTCACCATTCATCTAGGTATTCGACTCGGGCGACTTCAGCGAAGACTCAACATTTTTGGTCCGTTCCAACCCCTTCGTTGAGTTTGCAAAGCTGATGGAACAATTAGCTGTCCGATTGGCTTAATCACACTCCCGTGGAGGGTAAGTGATTCAACGATCTTTTGCTACATATGCTTTAAAGACATCGGGTGCTAGTGCTCGCGAAGAATTTCCAGACGTGAGTTCTCTTCTTTCCACAGTCTTCATTAAACTAATCTTGGTATACAGCAATATCACCGCTTTCAGCCACATTCCTGCCCAGGAACTTTACATCTTCCCAGCGTGTATGTACTTCCTCCTCCTCGAATTTGTTGCAGACGATTTACTTTGCGCAGCGCTCCCAGAAGCCGACAGTGCGGCGCCGGTTAGCCCCCAAGGCGCCGTCCCCGACCCGTTCTCGTTTGCCTTCTCCAAGGTCAAACCCACGCAGCTATCAGGCGGCAGCGTCAAGGTTGTTGATTCGTCAACGTTCAAGATCTCGAAGACAATCGCTGCTGCAGGTAAGTGCTGTGACCAAGACCTCGATTGATTTCTGACGACGGCCTATAGAGGTGACCGTTAACCCCGGTGCGATCAGGTCGGTTGCTGTTCATTCGCCCTTTGGAAAACTAGCTGACTTGAACTTCTACTTTCAGAGAGCTCCACGTAAGAATATCCCGCGTAGGATTCCTTGAACCTGGATCTGACCAATTTTCAGTGGCACCCTACTGAGGATGAGTGGAGCTTCTTCCTGTAAGTTCAAGTGTATCACCTTACTCAAATGTTGGCTGAACCAAGTCACGATATAGCGAGGGTGAAGCCCGAGTCACGATCTTCGCTTCCCAATCCAACGCAAGGACATTCGATTATCAGGTATGGGTCAACTGCCACTTCCAAGTCGTTCGTCACTGACTCGGACGTTGTTTTAGGCTGGAGATATTGGTAGGCTGATGTAATTGCGGATCTTCGAACTACCGTGCTAATTACCCTTAACAAGGTTACGTGCCCGCGACCATGGGTAAGATTTCTCCGTCACCGCATTCCAGAGTATCTGCTGACCGTGTTTTAGGACACTATGTCGAGAACATTGGCAACACAACACTAACGTTCTTGGAAGTTTTCAGATCGAGTAAGCCTTCTCAATCAGTTTTCTGTATACGGTCTTCTGATCCTTGATTCCAGGCAAATTCGAGGATATCAGCTTGGCTCAGGTATGGAAAATTGTATGCTTGCTATCAATATCCTAACACAGATTTCAGTGGCTCGCCTTGACCCCGGCCAAGTTGGTCAAGGAACATACGGGGCTTCCCGACGACGTCATTGCACGCCTTTCTAAGATCAAAGGCACCGTGGTTAAGCAGTGAGAGGCAATTATTTAGTGACGATGACGTGAGCACCATTTTTTATACTTGCCTGGGTCTTTGTTTGTACGATTGTCACGGCATGGCTGTATGTATGGTTTAAATTGAAAATACCCTGTCCTCAAAAGCGTCCGAAATAAGTCAGCGAGCTAATGTCGTGTGCTTCGGACATTGAATAATCTCTGCTATAGCCTATCTGAGCGCTATTGAGGCGCCGTGGCCCTGATGCTGGGTCGGCATGGGTGACCCGATTCGGAAGGAACCTCCAACGATCATGTCGTGTGCCGCAATTTTTGACATGCCCTTCGTGAGGCTTTTTGACGTACGCCTTTGAGTTGATATCTTTATCGTTGACTTCCACATCAGATGAACATCACGCCTCGAGGATTCGTGGCCGATAACCGCTGTGGTCTAAGAGAAACATCGCGGCGGAGTGGAGGTGACTTCATACGTTCCTGATGACCAGAGCTAATCGGCCATCGTGCCCATAGACGCCCTAATACAAGCAGGGTCGCCGATTACATGCTGTAACCGGCGTTCATCGTAGAGGCTTCTGATTTGAGCCTTTTCCGATTACCTGGAAGATAACAAGGGAACGTCGGTTGATAGGTTTTCCAACAAAGATGAATCTGGAATACCGAAATCGATGGAATAATGCCGAGATACCGGGGCCATTATCAGCAGACTGCGAAGCATGCGGCAGGTTCTCTGGCGAGACCAGCACCTGTACAGCAACATTTCCGGACAGTGGGTGAAGGCCCAAAGGCAGCCGCAGGGAATATAACACCCTCCAGCGTCGAGCGCTATGAGAGTGGGCTAGAACTGTCGCAAAAGCCATCCGCAGTGTCTATAGTCGGTGGGGTTAGTGAATCTCAGACTGGCGTGCAGTTCCCAGCGAGATTATCCCGTCAACACCGCTATTCTCCAGTAGCTGAACCTTGTGAAATTCGAGCCGCATGTAAGCTCTGGAAAGATGATCAATTTATGAGGTAGGACCTGCTAGACAGCACAATGCTGACGTCGCAGTTGCAATCTGAGATGCCGAACTCTCAGAGGCCGCGTTCGAGGTAGTGACTGCCCGGCATAACACGGCGGCAACTGCAGCGTTTCGGAACATGACGAGGCCAGAGATCAGGCGCTAGGGGAGGGGACACGGGCGTCGCTGCTGGTGAGAAGTGGGTTGTCATAATGGTTGACGTGAGGCAACCTCGTCCTTAAATACGTCGCCAGAGGTATTGAACAATGTTTGGCTTGCCGCTGACCCCCGGAATGTTGAAGGATATTTCGGGAACGTTGTTTCATGTTGAGGTAGATTCAACGCGGCACTCGATGCTGCCCCATTGGTACCCGTTGTCACACATGGTGAAGGCAAAGGCGATAATATATATTCGGAATGCAAAGCAAATGTAAAGCCTAACTTGGCAGGTCGGGTAAAAATCTAGATCTGCGTTCCTGAGGCCAAGGCGACGGCGAGGTTGACGTGGGGAGTGCCTCAATGATCGGGCCGTATACTGGGACGGAACTTGCTTACCTTGGAGAAAAATAAGCTTGACGGGCTCGATAGAATGTTTTTCGTGGATTACCATCCTGGTCACTGGCCGCGCTTGAGTCAAGAGGACAGCACCTATTCAAAGGAAGTTTCAGCTTCGGTTTAATAAACGAACTAAGTATAAAGCTCACGGTGGACTTGTTTATGGACCGGCACAGCGCTAGAACGAGGCCCAGAGTTGCCGGTCAAGTCTCCGTCCAGGGTTCACCGGATCGATGGTTATTGGTGCCGTCTTCAGTTTGGATGATTTCATGGGCGAACCACGCCAGCTTGAACAGTGGTCGGTCCGGTGATTCGTTCAATCGGTTGAGTCGATTGAGAGGCGAGTATATATTTAGATCAGAGTGTATATTTAGATCAGAATCGGAAGGGATAGATGGAGCATAACGTTGAATGGTCGATGGGCATCGAGCGGTATGGGTTCTATTTGGGGATGAGGGGAAACCTGGTAGGCAACGAATGGTAGTGTGGCATCGTCCTGTCGGAGACCAACTCGAGTCCAGGGTAATGTGAAGGATGGCGTTCACGGGGACGAAACTCCGTGTAAATCTGAGTGACACTGAGATTGGGATCGTTGTTGGGTGTGGTTGGGAGAAATATAGATATCGAGATCGCCTGAAGTTCGCAGACAGTCTCTCACCTCAATATCCTCTTCCCTTGAATATCCACGGGGCCTGACACTTTAAGTCGTGAGAATGAGCTCTGCTGCCTGTCCGACGGTTGGATGAGGCACATAAGTCTTTCCATCTTTATTTCGGCAATCCGGTGTTGGGAATATTATCACCTGTTCAATGACTGAGGAATTCGTTCCTTACCGAACTTAATCACAGTTTTAACAACGTTACATGTATTCGTGGACCTCGGGAGAGTGGACTAGGTTTTGGTTGTAGAGGATAGAACAAGATAGACTCGTCCTCTTCAAATTACAAGCGTAAATGCAGGCCATGCTTTAAAATGAGGGTGGCTTTGCGAGGCATAATCGCGACTCTTCGTAATGGGAACATTGAAACTGAGAGAGAGATATTCAAGCGGTCAATATTGGTCTGAGGGAGGAGGACTTGTAGTTACATGTGCGTGGATTACTGTATGGTGGATGATGGGTCGTCGGGACAACCAGTACCGGAAGCGACAAAACACTGTGTGGAAATGAGGCGACCTGTGGATTCTACTCCTGCAGGTTGCCTGCAGGATATATCTGTAGCCGCTTCAAGTTCAAGGAGTTCAAAGAATGGTAGAATGAGCATGGTTCCGTTACGTAAGCAACGCAGGCGGCCGTGCCAGCCCTAAAGCACACGCGTCAAAACCCTAAAAAATTTCTTCCAAACACTTGCCCTTTACTATGCTCTCGTTTTCGCGCTACATGCTCTCTTCATTGTTCATGGCAACGACCACGTAATCCTGACTGACATTATACGATGGTGAGCCTCTATCCCTCTAAATACTGTCTATCTGTCTTCGAATGGATGATATTTCCAAATTATCTTCGAGTGTCTACCGTCGATACCTAGACATCGACACGATGTGTTTTTTTTGTCATAGTTACACTGATCGGTCTTCTTGCTCTTCTGCTGTGTTCTTTGGAACTCTACTGACTATCCATGCTCTACAGCGCTGTATACCCCCAATGTTAACCATGTCATGAAGAACGAAGTCATCGAGGATTAGGCTGTGGTTCCTCGGTAAGCATATTTTCCCCATCGATCCTTCTCATCCCGTCTCCATAAAGATGAACACAACCATCAAACTAGAGTATATGAGAGCCAAAGGCTCGATGCTTTAAATATATCTGTCAATCCACTGACTTTAATTCTGGCTCGTACATTTACCGAAGCACACACTGACTCATTCTTCCCATCTGCAGCATTCATATCATGCCCCGCCGCCGCCGTCCGTCCTGTCGATTTCATGGCCTTGTGTGTTCAATGGTGAGCATCATAGGCAATCCCTTATGTGATGATACAAAGGAATTACCGCCTGAACCGCTCCTCGGAGCGGCGTTGACGACAACTCCATGGCTGTATTTTTCGAAATATTCTGATCTTCTCATGCTCTTCGGTGTCTTCGACATACTTACTGATCTCGCTATCTTCTAGGCCCTTTCATGGACATATCGACGCGTACCACGTCATGAACGTTCTAATTCTCCCTCAGATGTGAGTACAACGGCCACTGCTGGTTTTTCTATGATGTTTTATCACGACGGTCTTCGTACCATTACTGCCGAAAAGGCCCGCCACAGCTCAAAAACTCGGGCAACCCAATCTGATTCTTTTCTTATCCACGACGTTCTACTAGCCTCTCACTAACTACCTTCCTCTTTCTAGATGGGCCAATGTAGCAAGGTGACGTTTGCTGCATCTAGGCTGGAGTTTGTATGCACCAAACTAGACTGGGGGAATCGGGATGCATCACGAACATGGTAGGCCGTTTTTAACCCTTTATCTTTCCTGACTACACGTCCATCATGATGATTCAATCTTCAAACAAAATATCAACTAGAAGCTGTTGCTGAGCCTCGGCTTTGATTGTATTACTTGCTTCTGACTCGTTCTTGTTACTCTCGTTTTTTGGAACTAAATGTTGACCACTTCATGTTTAGATTCAATGTATATGTATCGATGAGTGTCAGTATCATAATATTATATCTTTCATCCGTCGCGCCTGAGTCAGTAAAGAACTAAATTTGCAGACACTACGAAGTAGGACAATGTCAATCACACATCCTTGAAAACAACGATACTAATCTCTTCCCGCCCATCGTCATCACGATAAACATGTCCGCAACTCGGCAGTCCCAGCAGCTCCCATACACCATCACTCTTCCTTCTGCGCTGCGAAAAAAAAGGGGAGCGCATAATGTCGACCATCTGATCAGTTCCACGAATACGTGCAAGGTCGGGCGGGACGCACCTCACGCCATGCCGCTTTCATGCTAGGGTACAGTCGTCCGATGGCATCTATATCAACGTCCATGTGCAAATCGTCTTCCGTTTCTTGGACAGGTGGTACGTGGTGGTCTGAAGGCGGTGGTGAGAGCGGGCTGTATGGTTCGCTGTCCCTCATGACTGGATCTGGGCCTCCTTTCGTCAGGGCCGGCGGGGAAGAGCTCTTCGTTGTACCATTTTTTATCCCGTACATCAGCGGCGAGGATGAGCGCGTGGGCGAGGGATAAGCGTATCGGCCTTCCATGCGAGAGTTTGCGGTCGTGTCTGCATGTAGGTTTGCCGTGGCCGCGCGGGCGGGGCTGGCAGCCGTGTCAGCGGGTTTCGGGGGCGGCGGCGGCGGGAGATACGTGATGACGCGCCGCGTCGACGTCGCAGAGATGCCCGTCTTCACCGGTTTCGCCGCTGCTGGCATGAGGCGTGGTATATGAAACTTACTGCACCTCTGGATGCCCGAAGAACTGCTGAAATGGTGAAACTGCACCTTAGGGAAGTGGAGGAAGGAACTGCTCACCTCGTTTTGACTTTCTTGCGTGCGGGAAGCGTGCTCCAGGACTCGTCTGGGTCGGGGGCGAGAAATGCGTATGCGTCTCGTTTCTTCGCGTTTGATGGGCGGGAGGGGATCTTTGTGCGAACGGGTGGAGAGGGCGAGGGCGAGGGAGAAGGCGACACAGAATGCTCTGGCTTGGGTTGAAGATGCGAGTACTCGATCAGGGCAGGTTCTGCAAAATAAAGATCGTTTCCATCCATCTGTGTGAGCGATACTTCGATTTTTAAAGTTCGTGGCGTTGGAAGCGGCCGAGGAGAACTGTAGTTCATCTCGACATCCGTATTGATCATTGGTGGCGAAGGCATATGCCTTTTGCCGCGGGATTGAGCGATGTGGGCTGGTGTGACGGGTCTAGAAGGATGGATCTGCAGAGTAGGGGCCATAACAGAGGACTGGAAACCAGTAGTGCTTGTATCGTGGGAGATAAGAGCCGGGGTACTGTGTTCAAGTTTGGGCGTAGCACTGCCTACAAGAACAGACAATCAGCTCAAACACGTTACACACGGCTGCGTAGAACAGGAACCTCGCAAAGGCGTACACATCGGGCCGTCCTGGGGTGTGTATGTAAAGGGAGGCGCAAGACGCCCAGGCCGCCTGGGCCTGTTCGATGACCGAGCGGCCACCACCGGTTCAGCCCCAGAATGCCTGGTGAAATGCATCGGGGTGTCGAAGCTTTGAGAATCCATCCGTTGAGAGGGTTTCAAGGGCGAAGACATAGCTATAGACACCATCCCATTCCTGAGAGAAGAGTCGTCCGAATACAAGAAGTCAGAGCCCCTCGACCGCTGTTGCGGAGGCGACGAAAATCGGAGTGCATGAGCATGGTATTGTGCGGTCCGAGACCTAAATTTTTTCAGAGGAGCAATAGCAACAGGATTATCAAGCATTTCGAAAGGCACGTGGGAGGAGCTGAATATATGCGTAGGATCGTGCGTAGTAGCTGGAGTAGGGACGATTAATCTCGGTTCTTGGATAGTTCCAATGAATGCAGGATTGGCAGGAGGATCATAAATTGCAGCGGGAGATGGCGGAGGGGCTGCGGCTGGTGACTTGGTTACAGAGGCGTTGAGAGCATTCGAGTTGAGAACCAGAGGGCGAAATGGAGCATGTTTGGGTTTCCCATTCAGAACGGAGGGTTTTGCGGCCACAGGCGCGACTTGAGGTCTCAAAGCCAAAGACGACGGTTTCAAGGCAGCGTTATTCGTACTTGCAGGGCGCTGCGCTCCGAGCCTCTGTGCCTGTTTCTTGAATCCATCGAGGATACTGCCGTTCGATCCAGATTTCGCGTTCACATGCGGTCTTTCTCGACGCGGATGTACAGAAACAGACGCAGGCTTGCTTCTCGATGATGAGTCTGCCACTTTCGCCTTCGTTATTGGAGGGACAGGACCGCGCGACGCAGCATTGATCTTGGCGATGCTGAATGGATTCGGTTTGTACTGCACAGTCTCTTCCCTCGACGAAAGGTCCAAATCGTCCAGCAGCCTTTGTTGTTCTGATTTTCTGTCCTGTCCCAGGCCGTCATCGTTGGCGTCAGAGTCGTCCGAGTCCGAGTAGGCATTGTAGCGCGTAGAGCGGCAGCTGAAGCTCCAGTCAGAACTTTCGCTGGTCCTGTCGGCCTTGGCCCGTTTGTTAGCCATGGTTAGCGGAAGCACGAGAATCAAGGTGGAAGACACATGTAGCAGCAATGTAGCAGCAAGATGGTGGTGCGAGTTGTTGGAAACGAAAGAACAAACTCTGGTTGTTGTTGCCCTTTGAAGAATACAGGTATAAATACACAAACGTAGGACATGTGCAGGTCTTGTATGTCGGATGGAGGTCAGGAAGGAAAACAAAATGCATTTTGAACGTAGTAGCATCGATGCACAACAAGACGTAACACAGCAAATCGAAAGCAGGCCATCCACGAAGAAGAAAGCGTCCATGAAGTGAAGAAAAGCAAGTCCCTCAATAGCAACCAGTGCGGCATAACCTTAGTAGACCCGCAGATCACTAACGTCCAGTCCCCAAGACGTTCGCGCTCTCCTGTACCAACCGCCCCTTCACCGCCTCCAGTGTCTTCTCTCTTCCGTCCAGCACGGCATTGTGCCCGTCCACCTTGGCGTCGAAGCTCGCAAAAAGTTTCATCTTGGCGCTAGAGTACATCAGGGCCAACGATGAGTGAAGAAGGGAATAGACGCAGCATAAGATGCAGAAGAGGAAGAACAGACGTCATGTGGTCCTTCACCTAAGACGAGGGTGGGGCATCAATACCAAAGAAGGCAAACGTCCGAGAATGGGTACTCACAAAGTCGAGGATCTTGCTGTATCGAGCGGCTTGTTCTGAGAGGTAAAACGCACGTAAGTTGTGAGGCAGGACACATGAAGGAGAAAAGTGACCCACCGTCAGCACCAGCGAGCCACTCCGCCATTGTACATTGTTTCCACCTCCCTATCGCCCGTTCGTACTGCTCTGCATGTTCCTCGACAAACATGTCAACGTCGCATCCGAGAAGTTTGTCGAGCGCGCGAGGACCTTGGTCTGAGTTATGTTGCTGATGACGGTTGTGGTAGGAATCTTGCATGAGGCCCTCGTTGTCCGGTGGTGTCAAGGGGTGCTGGTGCTGATAAGGCCGAGTATCGTGTGTCGGAACTTCGGGTGTACGGCAAAGGTTGCGAGATTGAACTGAATGAGGTTCTGGGCTTGAATGGTGCGAGGTGATCGACTTTTCTCGTTGGTGATATACATCCTGTGCACTGATAAAACACAAACATTCAGATAAAGATATCAACACACCTCTTGGTTCCTGTAGCGTTTGTAGTCTCCGGAGGCAGCTTGGTGGTCCGAGTCGGCGTCAACCTCAGCGCGGGATCGCTTGAGAACGGAACCTGTCTTGTTCGACGTCAGTCGACCTTCATCAGCCTCCGAATTTTGCTCTGCGAGCTGTCCACGAGTTCCGTCGGGATTAAGCAAGACACGCTGGGGCCCAGATTGGGTCGGAATCGACATGTTCAGACTAAATGGCGGGAGAGGGATATCTGGATCAGCAGTTGCAAAAGGACGCGAGCTAGTCGTCCGAATCGATGTCGGTGGGCTCGGGAGCTGGGACTTTTGGGGCTCCGAGACGGCGTGTGGATTGGAAAACGAAAAGCCAATAGAAGAGTTGGATATATGCGCATCATTTTGAGGCTGGTTGTCGGTCGCGGTCTGGGGTACCGATGGGACAGGCAAAGCAGGCATTCTGAACATGGGTTGGCCGTTACCGGTCGTGAAAACACCGGAAGCGAGGCTATTCGAGAGACTTGGAGAAGACGGTCGAGGTGCCTTACGAGGAACGGGTGCAACGATATTGAGCGAGTTGTTTCGATTCGGCATCGGATTCTGCTCTTGATAGGCCCTCGAGTTTGGATCGGCTGTACCAGGCCTCAAAGGTGCATTTTCAGCGAGAGATGGTCGTCGGGACGTGTTGTGATTCTGGGTGTGACCTTGCGAAGCCGGGTTCTTTCGCTTCAACAAGGAGCCTGTGTTGAGCGGCCGATGTCCACCGCCATTCGAAGCTGGTCCTGAGTTTGTCTTGACTGATTGAGAATTGAGGTCGGTTTGATTCTTAGGAGGAGGTTTGGCAGCAGCAGAATTAGCCATCGCGTGAAGTGGGTTAGATGAATCGACCGAAAACTGAGAATTCGCGGTTTGAGTATTGGCCTGATCCTGAAGATGAGCCGCCCGTGAAGCTGGTCGAGCGCCATGGGGAATGAATGGTGTACGTGCGCTCATGGCAGTAGGACGTTGTGGTGGTAAGAAACAAGTGTAAAAAGCCATTCTCACGCGTTTTCGTACCCGGAGGTGCCGGACCGCTTCAACACTGTTCAAATTCACCTCCTTCAACTTGTCCAGTTATATATGATCTATAAACCAGGGAAAGAATTCGAGTCATGAATGACTTTCCCATCGATCGATGATGACTCGATCATCTCACACATTATTACAAGCTCGTTGCAGGGTCCAGGTTCGGTCACTGGCGGCGTTCGTTCTCTTTTGGTTCTCCGTTAATTATTATCATCGTACAGCTCGGCCTCTGGGCGCCTTTAGACAAGCGTTCGAAGTTGAAGAGCTTCAAGTCTGCATAACGCAAGGAGAAACACCTGGACTACTACATCAGCTCTACGCCACACCGCATCAGCATGAGGTCCGAACACGAGGAGCATTTCTCGTGAAATGTAGGGCAACGGAACGTGGAATATTATATGACTCGACATTACTAACACGACAAGCCTGAGCATGTATCTATAAAACAACCAGTCTTTTTTTTTCTTTTTTTCAATGTGATTTCATTGTCCTCTGGGGCGAAGCCCTATGGGGGACCTAACACTTCTATTCTACGGGCCCCTATTGCCCTTTTCCTGCAGCGACGACGCCCTCTCATGCATCCCAGACGGCTCGCCCGATGACGACATCCCCCTGGGACCCGATGCCGAAGCATCGTTTCGATTAGCACGCTTTAGTGGCCGCTCAGGTGCAGACTCCCTCGCCGATGTTGGTATGCCGCCGTGTGCTCCTCTCTTAAGTACCGGACGCCTGCAATAGGCGACAGATACAAGTTGTTAGGGTTTTCTGTGTGAGCAATGTTGTTAGTTAACAACCAGTCTATCACCCCATAGCCTCAGTTGCACCACCTTACGGAATCTCGTATGCATCCATTATCTACTCCATTGAATCGGTGTTCTTACTCGGATTTTACAGTTGCATCAACGAAATATGGGACAGTATTGGCAAATGATCAACATCGATAAACGCCAGACCTTCGGGCACTGGGGGAAGCTCTCAGAAATTATTTGGAGCTACACACACGATGCCCTGATCCCATATCTCACCATCCCCGTCACCCCGCTCGACGCATCCGTTCAGTACGCCGAGCTCATTGGTTCCTGGGCTGGTGATCGCATCATGTGCATCGGGGACTACAATAGGAAGGACGACTATCCCGACGGGATGCTCACTGAGGAGGAGGGGCTCACCTTGGCGTCCACACAAAAGACCCTCTATGTGTTGGCGTACAAGGAGTACCAGAAAGTCTCACACCTGGAGCTTCCGCGTGAAGCCATGGCTGGCGCAGAGGATAGAATCTGGGTACTGCGGAATCTCTCGACGCACCAATATGTCCGCGTCGACGCGTTCAAAGCCGACGCGAGGTATATCTCCGGTCCGGTGATTCAGCGAGGCCGTTCACTCGCCGATGTTTTGCTTTCGCAAATTTCGTGGTCTCCAACAGCCGATCATGCGCCCTTTACGCGTGGGTATTGGACGGGCAACAGATTTGACATTCAGACCCTCGACACTGTCAAACGCAAGATCTGGAAGGATGTCAGTGCTAAGTTGTCAGAGGAAGTCAACATCAGGAAAAACGTATTTGGCCGTAGATTGTCGTGATTTACATAGGTCTGGTTGCATCTGTAGGTCAACTGTAGGTCCTTGTAGGCACATAGGTACCTTTAAAGAACCTTTGGTGGGAGTGCAATTTCGCTGATGATCAAGATTAGGGGGATTGGAGGAGGCGCTTCCTGTGGAACAATTACGGCGGGTACTACGAAGTAAGATGAGGGACAAGTAGTAATATTGGCACGCACCAAGAATTGGAATCCGCTCATTCATCTTCCCAAAAAGGGGTGTGTGGATTGGGTGTGTGGATTCGAACGTCCTCCAGGGCAGAGAGAGCTGACTGAAGAGCTACTGACTTCCTTGGCGCACATATTACTTAGTGGTTACAGGTGCAATACGAGTCAACCACAATTCTAAGGCCTAGAGACTAGCGTCGCATGGCAGAGAGTTTAATTGGTATAGAATCGTCCTGAAAGTTCGCTGTTGCCACTCCAAGGGGGTCACAGCTGTCCAAAGTCGGTCCTTCCCTTGCCAAACATTCAACAGAGGCGCAATGGAGAATGCGATATATAGTTTATAACACAACCAACACACAAGAGCTGGATCCACCAATTGATAAATGCAGACTCCAGGTCACACAAACACAGGAATCGCCCCTCTCCCCCCCTCCTGGGCCGCTCCCGCCTTGCTCTTTCCCTTGCCCTTCCCGACGCCAGCCGCAGGTTCGGGCACCCACGCCCCCTCGACCTTCACACTCGCATGTATCCGCCCGCACCCAGCCACAGGGCACTTCCACTCGTGCGTTGCTTCGATACGGGGCTTGGAATGCCGTTTGCGTTTGCCGAGAACAGGAGGGGGTAGTGCGTGGGATGTTGAGGCTAAAGCAGAGGCTGAGGAGACAACGGGTGGTACGACCAAGGGAGCAGCCCGCGATCGCAACCGAGATCGCATAGTGTTCTCTGGGAGCTCTGGGAGAGCGGAAAGCTCCATGTTATCGTCTTCCCTGGCTTTGCCCTTTCCCTTCCCCATCCAATCTGTCTGTGTCTCTGCATCAACAGCGCCCTCCACATCTTCCATGGTTGGAGCTTCGGACTCCGGGTTGCCAATGATGTCCAAGCACTTCCCCTCGATCATATGCCCACATCGCAGCGCCCATACTTTCTTCTGCCGCCCCTCTTCACCCACAAGACCTCCGCCTAGCACCAAAGGATCCAAACATCGCGCACAGACGAGCAAGGTATTCAAACTAGACGTGGGAGACGCGGGGGCCGACCTGGTACTGGTTCCCGTGGCGGGTGCATCCTCCTCTTCCAGGTCAATAACGATCGGAGCCGGCTTGGGCGGCTTGGCAGGTGAGGGCTCAGGCGGCGCGAAGTCGAAGGTGAATCCAGGCTCGGGCTGGCCGGGATGCGTATACTCGGATTGATACTCCATCTCCTGTTGCCTCTGGCGCATCCTATTTCGAAGTAACTCCTGCAGCGCGTATCCCCGAGCCGGGTGATCGAATCGGTCCTCACCGAAGCCGAGCCCGAGTTCGTTTGCAAGCATCGCCTGCATCTCCGGGTAGTCATCGTCGTCTAAATTGTGGTTATGGACGCGTGTAAAAAGTTGCCGCATGTGGTTGCCTGCGCGGGCCAGGAACCCAGGAGGTTCCACGCCGGTGTTGGCATTGGTGTGCAATAAATGCCGGCGTCGGTCGCGGCGCGTCTCGTGGCGGTCCTCTGCTCGAGCACGGTTGATAGAGATGAGGGCACCACCTAAGCCGAGCGAGGGGCGGTAATGTGATTGCGGTTCGGCCCGATCCTCGACAGGCGGAACTCTTCGATGTCGGTTAGGGTGCGGGTGTAGAGCGGAAGGACCCGCTGCTGGGGGCGAGGACCTTATATTGGCCTCGAAGGCGAAGGGCTGGTTCATTGGGCGCACCACTGGGGGCGATGGGAAAGGGGGTAGTCTGCGGGGTGCAGGGAACGATAATAAACCAGAGTAACGACGAGGTACAGGAGGTACAGGTGGGATATGGCTTGGTTCTCCTGTTGGAGGAGGAGGTGGTGAACTCAGCCGTTGTCGTCTGCGAGCTACATAAATTTTAGGATTGATATAATAGAACAAATAGACCTCGCGTGAATGACCCACCTGGGCGTGTGCTGCTTGAGGCTGCAGGCTCAGCGAAATCTTCCTCGTCGCTATCAATCACAAAGATAGCATCATGTCGAGACATGTTCCTCGGACGTGGTGTTGGCCTCGCCGAGCTGGTAGAGGGTTCATCGAACAGGTCGACGTCGATGACCTCGACAACGGAGGGTCGACGTCGAAGCTGGGGAAGCAATGGGGCATCACTCAGTGCAGACATGGGTCTCTCGACCATGGTGGCCATTGCCAAAGAGTGTAGAATGGGTTAGTGGATGGTGGTGGTCGTTGTCTAGAGCCCTTTGTCCACCTATAAGCGGGGTTAGTCAGCAAGTGCACGAACCCGTATCACGTGGTGAACACGAATTTTCTCCTTTTTTCTGGTAAATTTTTCTCCTGCCAGCTCTCCGACGAATCAAGACCTCGGAAAGTTGACAGAGGAGAAGGGGGAGGAATGATCTGACGAAGCACGAGTCTGGGCAGTGTTGGAGG